>PVHX01000588.1:165174-280727 GCA_004024805.1 Geosciurus inauris | reverse complement strand
ATGGGGAGAGGCTATATAACCCTGTGTAACACGAGGCACAGCGCCATTTTCCCGACCTGTTCGAGCCTGGTGACTGGCCGGGAAACTGGTCCGGGAGCGTATTTCCTAGAATAAAAGCCCGTGTTGGTCCTGTTTCACCTCCATCTGGTCGTTCGTCTTACAGTGTGTATCTGTAATCCCAGCAACTCTGGAGGCTGAGGCAGGAGGATCACAAAGTTCGATGCCAGCCTCAGCAATTTAGTGAGACTTTGTCTCAAAAGAAAAAATAAAAAGGATGGTAGAGTAGCTCTGGGTGCAATCCCCAGTACCAGGGATGGGTGAGTTTATTAGTTTTATAATCCATAAAAATCATTACATTATATTTAAATTTTTACATTAAAATTTTCCACAAGACTACACACCAAAATAATGATGTTACTGAAGCTTGGTCCTTGTCCCTGTCCCCGATCCAGTAAGGAGGACATGATTTTTAGAAAAAGGAAAAGTTTTATTGCTTTGCTAGCAAAGGAGAAACACGGGGCTGATTCTGCCCATCAGCTGGAACAGGGGGCTTTTAAAGAGCTGTCTCAAAGCCTACATTCCACATATTCTCTGTTGGAGTTGTAATTCACTTGTTAATTCGGGAGAAAACCATTTCTGAGATCTTCTGGTGCCATCCCCAAAGTGTGGATGACTTCATTCCTATGTTGAGTGTGTATTCAAGGACAGATAACTCTGCCTAGGATGGGGAGGGAAAGGTAATCCTGTTTTCCCTGAGATTAGGGAGAGCAGGGAGAGAGGAAGAGAAAGAAACATGTCCATTTTTAAAAATAAGTTTCAGTGGCAGAGCAGCAAGCACTACATTCAAAGCCTAAAGTGGATCTCTGTTACAGGAGGAGGCCTGACAGCAGAAAAATCCATATTGGTGTGCTAGTTTAGAAGCTTATATTTGGTTCTGTGTAGAGCATGGAGCAAAATCTATGTTAAACAGGCATTTGAAAACAGCATCTAAATCATTGATCAAATTCTGTAAAACAGGCATTGAAAACAGCACTATGGCTGTTTCCTTTAAATTTTAATTCTTCCTATCAACTTCCAGGGAGCTCACCCCACCTTCCCTTTTTCCCACCTCTGGGACAAAGGAGCTGGCTGGAGGTATTCCAGCAGGTTAGCCTCATGGTCTTTTACATTTGAAATAGGCCTTGGTAGTGCCCAACAAGATTTCTACTGATTAGCCTCCAGGTATGATTTCTGCATTTGAACATCCCTCCCTTGGGGCCCATCACTTCTGATTGCTGATCATTTACTATTCTTTTCAATAATAAATAAATGAACTTATCCCATTTGACTTAGAGGAATTTTAATTTTTGAGTTATTTGGCCTTGCCCTAAATGTTTATTGAAATTATTTTACATATTCACTAAAATGTTAAATATTTTCTCTTTCTAACTTTTCTATCACTGTGAGAACTTTGAGAAGGACACAAAAAGAGATTCCAGGTTTTTTGTCTTAATAGCAAAAATCTCATTGTATGGTTATTTTGAACTAGATAATGAGAACAGTTAAGTTTGATACTTTACTTCTTTATTTCATTGCTTTTTATGTTTATTTTTGGTACTGGGGATTGAATCCAGGGGTGCTTAACCAGTGGGCCACATCCTCAGCCCCTTGATATTTTATTAATTTATTTTTGAACAGATCTTGCTAAGTTGCTTAGAGCTCCACTAAGTTGCTGAGGCTAGCTTTGAACATGTGATCCTCCTGCCTCAGCCTCCCCAGTCACTAGTATTACAGGCTTGTGCCACCTTGCAGTCCTGACTTCATTGCATGTTAAAGGCATTTGTACTAATAATTATAAGGTAATGCTTAACAGCTTTAACCATCAGTACCATTCCCCAAACCCAAACAAATGCAAATCTTTACACTTCTATAAAACCCAACTCAATGATCTCTTAAGAGAAAAATCTAAGAAACAATGCTCTCATCACCCTTTCGGAAGTGTTGCATGTATTTAGGTATGAATGGAATTTTTAGTATCAGTATACTCACATTATCTTATTCTGTGACTTTTTTTTCTTTTTCTTTTTGGTGGTGCTGGGGATCCAGTTTCAAGACCCTTGTGCCTGGTTAGCACATACTGTACAACTGAACTACACCACTTTAATAGTAAGGACAAAACACCTACTGATCATTTTAATTATCAATTTAAGTGCATTTTAAGCCCACTGATTAAGCACACTAGAGAAAATTTGCTCTTCAAATTGGGAAGTTATCTTCTTAAAAAATTGCTTGTCTTCATTTACTTTTTTTAGACTAGCTTTTTTTTTTTTTTAAGGTTTGGCCTGAAAAGGGTATGCAAATTTTCTTTTCAAAGTAACAACCCCAAAACTTATTTATTTATTTATTTATTTTGCAGTACTGGAGATTAAACACAAGGATGTTCTAGCACTGAGGTCCATCTCCAGCCCTTTTTAATTTTCATTTTGGGACAGTCTTGCTAAGTTGCTGAGGCTGGGCTTGAAATTGAAAACTTCCTACCTTATCCTCCTGAGTAGCTGAGATTACAGGCCTGAGCCAGTGTAACGGAGGTGCACTTTATGCTTTGAATGTAGCGCTTGCTGCTCTGCCACTGAAACTTATTTTTAAAATGGACATGTTTCTCTTCCTTCCTCTCTCCCTACTCTATCCCCTTCCCTAATCTCAGGGCAAACAAGATTCCCTTTCCCTCCCCATCCTAGGCAGAGTTATCTGTCCCTGAGTACACACTCAACATAGGAATGAAGTCATCCACACTTTGGGGATGGCACCAGAAGATCTCAGAAATGGTTTTCTCCTGAATTAACAAGTGAATTACAACTCCAACAGAGAATATGTGGAATGTAGGCTTTGAGACAGCTCTTTAAAAGCCCCCTGTTCCAGCTGATGGGCAGAATCACAGCCTCTGGGACAGGAGTCCCCTGTGTTTCTCCTTTGTTACCAAAGCAATAAACCTGCTTTTTCCTTTTTCTCAGAGCCATATCCTTGTTGTTGGATTGGCATGGGGGACAAGGACAGAACTTGCAGAGGTTATCCAAATGTCTGCTTTCACGTATGGAAGGTCACTCTGCCTCTGGATTTGGGTTTTGGGCTTGGTGGGTTCACATCTGTCCTTGTTCACAAGTTTAATCCACTTTTCTAAAGAATGAGAAGTGCTGATTAGGTTCTCTTCCTCTAGAAGGCTGAATTTCAGGTATGGGGTTTAGAAAATAACCAGTTGTAGGCATCAAGGTCAACCAATCTGTTTTAAAAATAGGATTGACAAATAACCAGCTTTAGAAGTTCAACCTACCGGTGTATACTCTAAAATTGTATACTCTAAAATTGGCTCTGAGTCATCTGCTGTGTCTGTTTGCACCCTGTTGACAGTACATCTTGAGCTTTCTCATGCAGCCAATACTATTGGTAAAGAGCATGAATAAGAAAAGGACAACCTGTTCTTCTTTGTGTGGTACGGGGGACTGCACTCAGGGGCACTCTTCCACTAAATTACATCCCAATCCTCCTTTTAAATTTTATTTCAAGACAGAGTCTAAGTTGCTCAAGATGCCCTCAAACTTGTGACCCTCCTGCTTCAGCCTCCTGAATTGCCAGATTACAGGCATGTGCCACAAAGCCTGGTGACAAACTGATCTTGGTTGACAAAATATACACCTCATGTATGAAGAAAGCTTGCTGTGGAAAGTCTTGGGCAAGTATTTAAATGCCTATATGTGCGTGCACATCCCCTTCGCCTCTCATACTTTTTGTGATACGTGATGATTCATGTTCGAAGAGGGTGTATTTTTCTGTCTTTTAAGAGCTGGCAGCCAGCCCATCCTCTCAGAAACGGGAAGTTTCTTGAACTAATTTGGACAAGTAGGCTATGTTTTTAGCTCACAAAGCTATAACTCTTTGTCCAGACAACAACTGCCAATTATCTGTGAATATCCCTGTTCAGTAAAGACTTCAAAAAATAATGCCAGATCTTTTTATTAGCCTGTTTTGCATCTAAGCTGCAGGATAATTGTATATTAATGTTACTTCTGAAGCATAAAGGAATTATTTAAAGGGATGACCTGATTAGCTTGGTAAAGACAATAATATAGTTGCAATCCATTTTCTGAAATATTTGGCTTTGCATATGAACGCAGTTTGGAAGATGAAAACTTTTGGATTAAATACCAGATTCCAGGAAAATAAGGTTTGAACCAAATCATTATTTCTGTATCTTTCTAATTTGCTAAATGAGAATCAAAGCATTCATTTTTCTCCCTGTAGGAAAACAAAGCATTGGCAATTGATTTGAAGATACAAATCAGCGCAGATGTATTTGTCCTGTTTCAAGGGCTCAGATGAGCACCACATTCAGTTGGCACCTTCTTTATGGGACCAATCTATACCTTGTGGCTGTCACGTTTCTCAATGTCAAGGAAAAGGCTTATATCTGCACTGAGTATCCAGAGATAAATTTTTGCATCATGTATAGCTCAGTTAACCAGGAAAATCAATTCAGATTTTGTGAAAATTCCATTTTGTGTTTTCTAAAATATAAGAAAGTAAAATTTTTAATTTTTTCCCCTTTGGTGCTGGAGATTGAACCTGTGGGTGCTTTACCATCGATCTATAGCCTCATTACTTTTCATTTTTTATTTTGAGATACAGTCTCCCTAAGTTGTTGAGGGTCTCACTAAATTGCTGAGATTGGCCTTGAACTCTCAATTCTCCTGCCTCAGCCTCCTGAGCTGCTGGGATTACAGGTGTGCCCCATTAGAAAGTAGAATTTTCTGGAACAGAATCACAAATAGACAGGGTGGAGAGATTGTGTTTTAGATTTCCTGAGTGTCTTTAAGGTGATCAAATGAGTAACACATAAAAACAAATAAAATGTGGGAAAATGTGGTTTCCAAATAGAAGCATGAAGGTTGGTTTTGTCACTTTTTGGGAGATACTTTTAATTTACAGCATGCTGGCATGAATTGTTAGGTCTGTCACTAGTTAAGTTAGTGGGTACTGATCTATGTGTCAAGCTCTGTATTATGCATTGGGAACCTGGAAGTGAATAAGAAGCAATTTTTGATCTTAATGATCTTAACCTCCTATGGGAGAAAAATAAATATAAATAATGACAGTTCCATATGATTAAGTGCCAATATAATAGTAATGCAAAGTGTGATAAGTAACAAAAATGTAATCTGATTATAAATTTTGCCTTGGGAAGTTGGGCCTAAGGAAATAATATCTGGGCTTGGCCTTGAGTAGAAGTTAGGAAGGGAGGTCATTCTAGGCAAAAGGCATAGCTTGAACAAAGGCACAGAGAAGTAGATGCGAGTGGGTTATGGAGGATAATTTAGAGGAGAGGAGAGGGTGTGTTTCAGGTTTGGCTAGTTACAGGTGGTAACCCTGCTAAGTGGCCATTCACTGGCTGTATGATTTGGGATACATCAGTTTCTGCATCTGTGATATGGAGACACTATTATATATTATGGGATGTGCAAGAATTAAAACAATAAATGCAAAGAGCCTGGAACAGTATAGGGACATAGTAAATGTTTACTAAATATCACTGTTGTTCTGTTTTCTTAAAAGGATTGTAGTTATTATTGTGGAACTACAAATTGTTCAGAATATCATATTCTTATCCTGAGAGGGTACTTCTTGGTTTATCACTTTACATATGAATATATCAATTTATCATTTTATAGATATAAACCATCTTATGTATGTATGCATTTTTGTTGTACTGGAGATTGAACCCAGGGCATTTTACTACTGAGATACCTCCCTTCTCTTTATTTTGATTTCTTTTTTTGAGAGAGTCTCTTTAAATTGCTGAGACTAGCCTCGAACTTGGAATCCTCCTACCTCAGCCTCCAGTGTTGTAGGAATTATAAGTGTGCACCATCATACCCAGCTACTTATTTATTTACTGATTCTTAGTGTGGGAGATTGAACCCAGGGCCTTGTGCATGCTAGGAATACAGTCTACCATGGAACTACAACCCAGCTTTGGTAACCCATCTGGATAGATCATCTATAAAATGGAAATAACACATATTTTCAGAGTTGTTCAGAGAATTATAGTTAATATCAAATACAGGTCTAATAATGATACTCAAATAGTAGTTATTGTTATTAAAATTATAGTAACACTTCTCTCTCAAAGACCAAAATTTAACCATAAAGTCCTTATACTTATATTTAAGAACCTGTGAATGTGTTTACAGACCTGCATTTCCTGCTAGGCCAAAGCTAAACACCACTTTTAAAAGTATAACATTTCCCTTAAAAGGTATATGTCATATTAATGAGTATGGTTTATGTGTGAGCTGGTTTAAATAAGTAATCCCATCATTTGATTTTTAATTTCTGTGTTCCTGCACAAAGTACCAAACCAGTCACCCAGGAGATGTTTAAAGAAATAGTTGCTACATGAATTAGTGGAATTAGTGGATAGCTCACTAGTTAGTTTTCTCAAATACATTTTTTTTTTTTAAGTGAAGGAGAACAATTTTGGATCCTGAAATTGCCTCTTGGCTTTTGAAAACCAGGTTCCCAAACTATATGAACAATTGAATGCTGTATAAATGCATGTGGTATCAGCTGGTAGAGAGGATCAGGCTGCACCAAAATCTTTGACTAGGGGATATGTCGGTCCAGTCTACAATTATAACTGCAAATACTTATTATATTTATGAGATTAGTATGATAATTTTAGCAAGTATTATGAGAGAGCTCACCTGAATGGGACATTGACATCAATAAATCAGGACTAAAATAGCTTGTGAGTTCATTTCATACTGTTTCTTCCTAGAACCTTATTTAGATGCCAGAAATGGGAAAAATCCCAAACTTTTCACAAGAAACCCTTCTGACTTTTTTTCTCTGCCATTTGCATAATGACTCTGAAAGATCACCACTATTCTCTCCAGTTTTAATCATGAGCAAGTAACAATGGAAATGTTTACAGGTAGAATGACTCAAACTTGTGAAAACGACACTGACTTAAAGGTGTGGGATTGCAGAAGGAAAAATTAGGTTGAACTTTCTTGTCACACAATGCAGCTCCCACCTAAAAGTACCAGTTATCTCTCCTGCTGGCTTCTAAGCAGCGCTGTGCCTAAGCCATGCCAAACAATGGGACTTCTGTCTTACTTTCAAAGGACTGCATGAAAGGGGATTTGCTGCTTTCTTTGAAAATCTATCTGTTCCTCAAGAATTTCTTTTATTTATATTCTACATAAAAAATCATTATATTATAAATTTAGCCTAGGTCCTCTTATTTAGAAAGAAAAGGAAAAAAAGTATATATTACCAATATTCTTTGTATTGTAATTGTTATTTGATTTAGATTTAATTACCTTTAATTATTTTAAATATATTGCCTTAAGGACCTTCTAAAAATGTGCCATCAGTCTTTAAGTGACAGTTGCAATATCCTTGTCTAAAAAAACAAAACAAAACAAAACAAAAAACA
Source organism: Geosciurus inauris (assembly GCA_004024805.1). Classification (NCBI taxonomy): domain Eukaryota; kingdom Metazoa; phylum Chordata; class Mammalia; order Rodentia; family Sciuridae; genus Geosciurus; species Geosciurus inauris. The sequence continues at coordinate 273,256 of PVHX01000588.1, read as the reverse complement.
AAAATTGAAAAACAAAACACAATGTTGATTTAAACATTTTCTTTATCAGGTGTCTTGATTTTTTTTTTTTAAATCCAGTCTTTGTCTTGCTTATTTCTGTTTATTTTTTTTTCTTTTTTTCCCATTGAGGAGGTCTTTTTCCTGCTCACTAAGAATTATTGACTTTGTGGTACATATTCTAAAGCATTTCTGATTTGAATATTTTTGTACATTTTTATCAATTATTAAAACTTCTAGTAAAAAAAAGATTTAGCTGATTTTCCCTCTTTCTTTTTCTTTTTCTTGGCAGTGCTGGGGATAGAACCTTGCAGATGCTAGGCAAACACTAGTTGCTGGGCCTTTCTAACCTTGGTACTAGATTTAGATCCCTTCATCTGGTAGAGACTTTGAAATTCTATTCCTTCATGAATTTGAAAACTAGGGAGTTTGGTTGGGAATTAACAGTTTTAAGAGACTCTCTCTCTGGCTTGTCTCCAAAATTGTGTCTACTTTTGGTTGAGACATTTGATATTTTGGGTGTTGCCTATAGATTCGTAGCCATCATTATCCTGGTCCTTTGTGCTTGATTGTCCTTTACACCACTGTCATTTAGTCACTAAGAAATTTCTATTAGGCTAGACAACTAAAATTGCTATTTTTGTATGCAAAAAAAAAGGAAAGAAAAACAACCCAACAATCAAATTCATAAGGATCTATCAAGGACCTATCATGTATAAAACAAAAGTTCAGTTATTCAGAGAAAGAAATCCAAAAGTAAAATATCAAACAACAGCTTTTCAAAGATTCACTCTACTGATGGAGCATAACTTTTTATTTGTAAACAATATTTCATATGTCAGGTAATTTTTAAAAATTGCTCATTTGTAAATCACATGGTAAATTCACTTGATTAAAGTAATTCAGAAAAAAAACCTTAAAGTTTGCTGGTTTCAAAAGTTAAAAAGCTGTGTACATTCACTGAATTATAGTTAAATAATATGGAAGTCTGTAAAATAAAAACTGAAAGTTCTTTCCTTACCATCTGGAGTAAACTGTGCTAACAACTTTTATTCCAGATCTCTCTTTTCCTTTGTTTTGCATGTAAAATGAAATCTGCAGGTTTTTTCCTCCACTAAGAATTCTATCATGAGTAATATTTTTATAGATAGAATATCTTACTTTTGATATTAAAGAGTCAATGTGTCTACTCCTAAGCAATCTTTTTTTATTTTTATTTATTTATTTTTTTACGAGTGGCTTTCCACCCTCAATTGCTTTTTAATTGAGTATTTCTAAAAATTAGTTTTGATTGTGGTAATTGCTCAAAAACATTTTAAAAAGGCTTATATTCTCAAAACACTTTTATTTAAAACCATCTTTTAAAGAACATAAGGTACATGCAGTAACCACATTATTTTAGCACACTGGGTTGAAAGCAAAGCAAGAATAGTTATTTAAATGTTTTATCTATGCTATACAAATAAGAACCAATGTAAAATCCTTGCCAAAAAAAACACAAACCCACAACAAAAAATACCAAACTAGACTCCCAGGGAGCACAGATGTGCTGTGACTGATAAAAAAAAATGATGTTGTTTTCAACTTAATTTTAGAAAGATAAGACAATGAACTTGAAATTTCTACAATTAAGTTTACCTGCACCTTTAAATTTTTCCTACAGCTTTGTCCTCTTTCATTACTTATTGGTTGATGAGTACTGGAGACCAAGTGTTCAGAAGGATAAAAATATTAATGGAAAGTCTCTGAAATGATTTGTGTTTTAAACAAAACAGCAGTCCTTTAGGTGAGGTTGAGTATGATCTATCATCTATCTACCTACCTATAAATCTATTATATATATCTAAAGTGACATATAAATATATGTGACATATAAATATATGTCATAAATATATGTCATATAAATATATGTCACATATATATGTCATAGTTTCTGCTAGTAAAAGTTATGGTTCCCACGGCACACAGAAATGACTCAACCAACACTTACAGGTTTTTACAGAAAACATTGACTTAACAAACTGGAGAACACTGTGTGTGGCAAGAGCTCTGCACTGAAATCAAACTGTGCACTGTACGCTCTGAAGTGAGGGAGAGGACTGGACTGCAGGTTCTCCAAAGTCCTTTCTCAAGAACATTTAGTTCTTGGCCAGGTGCGGTGGTGCATACCTATAATCTCGGCAGCTCGGGAGGCTGAGGCAGGAGGATGGAGATTCCAAAGCCAGCCTCAGCAATTTAGGGAGGCCCTAAGCAACTCAGCGAGACCCTGTCTCTAAAAAAATATGTATATTCAAAAGGGTAGGGGATTAAGTGCCTCTGGGTTCAGTCCCTAGTACCAAAAAAAAAAAAAGAATATTGATCCCTTGTGGAACCCTGTGTTTTTGTATCTTTTCTGTATCTTCCAAGCTGCAAGTATATACCTAATTAAGGAAGAAGAGCATGTACATTTAAACACACAAAAAAAGTAAATTTGATCTTTTGAACTTGATTGAAAAATAATTTTCTCCTTTATTTCTTTGTATTAGAAACTTAATGAATCTATCATCTTAGGAAATCTGATTTAACTGAAACATCATGGTAGCTGTTTTAAAGCTCTGCACATTTGTACCCCTAAATTGGAAATTACAAACTCTGCCTAACTATGGAAATTCAGGCTTCATTTTCTCGTGGCATGGAAAACAGACATGAATGTTTTAGGAAAATACAAGGTTTTTTTGTTTTCCTCCTACACATAAATATATTATGCATTGTATACTGAAAGCTAAAGTATGACTCATTCAGAACAGATTAATGAGATGTGTGAGAGTCTTAATTCTTAATCTGTTGACAATGACCATTGAAAGCCTCTAAAGTTACCTAAGATAAAATTTTATTTATTTATTTATTTATTTTTGGTGCCAGATATTGAACCCAGGGGTGTTTAACCACTGAATCATATCCTCAGCCCTTTTTATTTTTTATTTCGAGACAGGGTCTAAGTTGCTTAGGGCCTCACTAAGTTGCTGAGATTGGCTTTGAACTTGCAATGCTTCTGCTTCAGCTTCCTGAACTGCTGAGATTACAGGCATGGACCATTGTGCCTGGAAAAATTGTATATATGTGTATATATAATATATACATGCACACATACATATAATTTAACATATATACATACATATACAATTTATATATGTAAAGATGTGCTCCTTTCAATTTCTTTTTTTTTAAAATTTTTTGGTTGTTAATAGACCTTTATTTAATTAATTTATTAATATGTGGTGCTGAGAATCGAACCCAGTGCCTCACACATGCTAGGCAAGTGCTCTACCACTGAGCCACAACCCCAGCCCCTTTCAATTTCTTTCATAATATGATATTAGGATTTGACTATAGACTATCTTGGTTTTTTCATTTGTTTTTGCAGTTGAGAGGAGAGATCTACAAATGGTTAGTGCTGTTGAAATAAGTGTTGACATGTTCTGCACTGATAGAAATCTAAGTGGAATACTCTGGGCCCTCAACCTCAATCACTGTTTTATACTAATGAGTGGTTTGTATATACTTGGGACTGAGAGGGTAAAACTGCATTGTATCTCCATTTCTACTTCTGGAAAATATTCTGCTGGTTACCTGAAATGTTTTTTTAAAGGGTTTTATTATAGATCTGAGAGAATTAAGCCAGATTGAATAATCAGACTTTCTCTTTATAAAAGGTATTAGTCACATAACATGTACTATTTGCACAAAAAATTGCATGTATTCATTGTAGAAAAATTTGAAAATGCAAATAAACAACACTAAGAAAATTGTTTATGACACCTGGAGAGATTGTTATAATAAATCAATGTATGTAGCAGAATATTTAATCATAAAATTAGCTAGTGAATAATCTTTCTTGTCTTCTTAAGTTAAGGGTTTATTAGCTTTATGTTTAAGAAAATCAGAAGGTGTTAGGTATAAGGTACTGGTGTGCAAATTCTGTACGCACCTGTTATGCAGACATGGCTTCTCAGCCATGTCTGAGAAGAAGAGTAAGCAAGAGCAACTCTTTCTTTTTTTTTTTTTTTTTTGGTACCAGGGATTGAACTCAGGGGCACTCAACCACTGAGCCACATCCTCAGCTCTATTTTGTGTTTTATGTAGAGACAGGGCCTCACTGAGTTGCTTAGTGCCTCGCCATTGCTGAGGCTGGCTTTGAACTCGCAATTCTCCTGTCTCAGCCTCCCTATGTGCTGGGATTACAGGCTTGAGCCACTGCGCCTGGCTAAGAGCAACCCTTTCTTTTTGGAGAGTCTTAAAGGAGGCACTGCACCCTGAAAGAGGACGGGAAGGTGTAGGACCTTAAGGTAGTCAGAAGAGCCCTAACCTGGGTATCAGTAAGACTGAATTTAGGTCATTGTTCCTAACCACTGTGTGACCTTGGCTTAGTTATCAATCTCTCTCTGAATATCAGTTTTCCCATTTATGAAATGAACAGTTGAACAAAGGGAGAATGAAAGGTGGGAAAGAGATCACAGAAATAGCTAATATGTGATTCTTCCTAACTTAGGAAGACTGGCTTGGGAAAGAGCTATATTTCTATTTTGTCATGGTGGTTGGTACAGGAAGGAAGGCCCACTTCAAAGTCTGAGCTCATTTAATACCTTCTTCATTTAGGATGGAACCCCATGCTGTTCTATATGGTGGCCTCTAGTTACATGTGGCTCCTGAGCTCTCAAAATGTGACTAGTACTAACTGAAATGTACTGTAAGTGTGAAATATACATTGGGTTTTGAAAACTTAGTACAAAAAATGTAAACATTTTTTAACGAATTTCTTTTGTGTGTGTGTGATATGGGGGATTGAACCTACAAGCGCTCTAGCACTGGGTTATATCACAGTTGTTTTAATTTGTTTATTTTGTCTTGCTAAGTTGCTGAGGCTGGCTTCAAATTTCCCATCTTCCTGCCTCAGCCTCCGATTCCCTGGGATTATAGGCATGTGCCACTGTGTCTGGCTTTTCCTTAGCATTTAAAAATACTGATTGACTACTGGAACATTAGTACTTTGGATATATTGAGTTAAATAAAATGTTATTCAAATTTATTTTACCTCTTTTAATTTTTTAATGTGACTACTACTAGGGATTGAACCCAGGGGCACTTAACCACTGAGCCACATCCTCAGCCCTTTTTTATATTTTATTTAGAGACAGGATCTCGCTGAGTTGTTTAGGGCCTCCCTAAATTGCTGAGGCTGGCTTTGAACTTGCAATCTTCCTGCCTTAGCTTCTTGAGCCTCTGGGATTACAGGTGTGAGCCTCTGCACCCAGCTAGAGACTTTTAAATTAGATACGTGGTGCACATTCTATTTCTACTGTGCAGAACTTATCTAGGATGTAAAGTCAGTGGTATACACTGGGGGAAACTGCAATAGTTAACCTCTCCATGGATGTGGGAGATGTTACAATTATAAGAATGTTCTGATGAAATGGGTGTCATCGGAAACAGATATTAAGCTAATTAAAAAGCAGTTCAGAGCTGTTCTGATTCACAGAGAACCGTGCCAGAGTTCCACCCTGTTTACAGGGGTTGATTCTTTAACTGAACCTTTCTGCAGACAACCTGCAATTGCTTTAGGCAAGAAAGTGAAGATGGGAGAGAAGGAATAACGAGGGACATGATTTACAAAGCATGTTTATAGACTGGCCTCGCCAAAGGAAGGGGTTAGTATGGTGTAATCCTGTGTCAATCAATGATTACAAATATTCCGATAAATTGAATGGCATTTGCTAAATAGCAACTCTTCTTCCTGGAAAATTTCCTTTACCTCATACAGATGAATCATTTACTTCCAGAAAATTGTACATTTACCGAAGGCTCAGTTTAGTCTCAGTAATTAAATTCCTTTAGCCAAATAGGGTCAGATTGAATAGTAACACGACTGAAGGAAGGATAAAACTCTAAAAGGACACTGAAAATGTCCTAAACATCCTATCCAATAGCTTTTCACAGTTCTCATTTTTCCAGACTTCAGAGCACCACTTAACAGTAGTTAACATTATCTTCTCTATTGCTGTCCAGTGGTGTGACATCTGAGGGCTTCCAGTACCCCTTCAATTTGCCCTGACAGGGAGGTGGTGCTCTATCAATCGAAGAGCAAAGGTTTGTGGGCTGTAGGGAAAGTCTTGGGCAATAGTTTATGTGAAGTTCATAGAAGGTTCTCAATAAATTGCAACTATTAGTATTATTCTCTCCTCTCCATATAGTATGGGATTACATCTACTTTCCCCCCTCCAGTACCAGGGATTGAATCCAGGAGCACTTAACCACTGAGTCACATCCCCAGCCCTGTTGAGACAGAGTGAGACCCTGTCTAAGTTGCTTAAGGCCTAAGGTTTTTAGGATCTTGCTGAATTGTTGAGGCTGGCTTTTAACTTGCCATCCTCCTGCCTCAGCCTCCTGAGTTGCTGGGATTGTAGGTGTGTGCCACCGTACCTGGCTCATGTAGTCCTTTAATATCAGATGTTACTTCTTCATTGACAGATGACTGCAGAATGCCATGTTAAACCTCTCTATGGATGCACAGAATAAGTATTTTCTTTCCTCCTTTCTTACTTCCTTCCTTCTCTTTCTTTCTTCTTTTTCTTCCTTCCTTCCTTCCTTCCTTCCTTCCTTCTTTCCTTCCTTCCTTCCTTCCTTCCTTCCTTCCTTCCTTCCTTCCTTCCTTCCTTCCTTCCTTCCTTCCTCTCTTTCTCTTTCTTTCTTTCTTTCTTTCTTTCTTTCTTTCTTTCTTTCTTTCTTTCTTTCTTTCTTTCTTTCTTTCTTGTATTGGAGATTGAACCCAGAGGCATCTTGCCACTGAGCTACATCCCCAGTCCTTTTTTAAAAAAATTTTTTAAATTTTATTTTGAGACAAGGTCTTGTCTTTCTGAAGCTGGCCTTGAACTTGCCATCAGTCTCCAGAGTTGCTGGGATTATAGGCATGAGCCACTGTGCCTGGCAGTATAAGCATCTTCAGTGTTGTCCAGGTCTGAGAGGATGGATAACACTGTCTGTCTCTGAGAGCCCTGAGGCCTATGCACTGCTTAATTTTGTGTCAGGTGCAGCCTTAAGATGTGTACTTGGGTCTTCTGCCTGTCTTTCTACACAACCCAGATCTCTGTGAGTGCGTACATGCCAGGATGCCGATAAATTCCAGCACAAGTTTAGTTGGTGTTTGTCTAGGAGTTCCAGGGGGACCACAGAAATCTAATGATGAGGTCAAGATAGCTTTTTATGATTGACACAAACATGAGGGAGATTGTGATAAATCTTAGCTGTGGAGTTTTGGGCAGCTCCTGCAATCTCTTTGTCTCAGTTCCTTCATTTATAGAGTGAGTGATAAGAACTTCTCCAAACTTCCCAGTACTAAAAAAGCAATTTCCCAGTGATTTTAGAAAGCAATAGTCATGTATGGGATGGCAAGGCTCACAATATCTTCTAAGTTTTCATATGAAATATGTTGTGGAAAGCAATGTGGTGGGGATGGATGGATAATCTCAAAAAGTTCACGTTCCAGGTAAATTTCAATAGCAATGTTAAATTCACATGTGTACGGAGAAGTTTGCCTACCCTGACATGCTTCAGGAGCTTTTTACTATTTTTGCTACTAAAATAATTATTTATTGACTTTTTATTTTTTGTAGTATTGGGGATTGAACCTAAAACACTCTATCATGAACTGAGGCCATGGCTGGCCTCAAACTTATAATCTTGCCTCAGCTTCTTGAGTTGCTGGAATTACAAGGGTATACCACCAGGCCTGGCTTTATTAATCATGTTTATCATAAAAATTTTGTGGATTTTAAATTTTACAGATTATAAAATAAAAAGCTTCATTATTTGTGAGGATTAAGTAAATGCACAATACATACTCATTGAAACTCAGATCACAGAAAATGAAAAGAAGATTGGAAAAATCACTCCAAATATTGGCCACCCAGCAATAATCATTTAAAAATTTTGGTGGGTGTCCTGAAACATGTAAAGTTATATAAATTAGATCAAACTATAAAGATTGTTTTATAATCTGCTTTTTGATAAATTCTTTAATATATTATGGATAACTTTCTTTAGTAGTGGTTGTTGATTTAGAGTAAACTTTTGTGATCCTTTGTAATAGCCACATTTCTTGAATGATGGTTCCATGATGTATTACCATTATATTTTTATTTATTCCTTTCATGATGGACATAAAAGCTTTTTCTAATTTTCTACTATTCTAGACAGAGCTGTGATAAGCATCAAGTGGAACCAAAGCTTACTAATACATTTAAACACACTCAAATGGAAAGAGAAGCAAATTCATTTTCCTAGTCAGGCAATTAAGAGGCAGTCAGTAGATATAAATTTGATAATCAGACTGTCTTTCCAGCATCCCAGTTCCTGATTTATGATGGACTAGTGCATTTTAGCCATTATTTTCCGGAAGGGTAGAAACTTACATTTAATCATTATAACTAAAAATTAATTTCAGGCTATTAGAGATGGGAAGGTAATATGAAGTATCCTTTCCTCAGCCAAAATCATTACAGTTATTCTAATTAAACCACCTTTGATGCACATGATAAAACATGTATTGACTTCTCATTTCATTTTAACATGAAGGTTTATTGTCATTCATGTTAATGCTCTTTGTTTTATTTCAGTTAATAACACCTCGGACTGGGGCTGACACCATCTTGTCTTGTTAATCTATGACTAATTTTGCAGGCCTTGGGCAGGATGAATAAAAACAAAAGTCGAACATTTCTGGAAATTAAAACAATTTAAGTTTAAAAATTCAGATTAAGTTTGTGTTATGAAGTAATTTTCAAAGGTTTGTTTTGGGAATGAATTTGTAGAATGTGTGCTCTTTTATCCTAGTACTTCATGTAGTGTCTGAGAAATAAATGAGAACTAAATAAATATGTGTTGAAGAAATGAGTGAATAATTGAAACCCCTTTCAATTTGTGAATTAACTACTGACAAACTTCTGAACCAGTGGAATCATTTTTTTTCCCCTATCTCCAGGATTGGGGATTGAACCTAGGGTCTCATGCATGCTAGACAACCACTGTACACTAGAATACATTCCCAGTCCTTTAAAAAATTTTATTTTAAGACAGAGTGTCATTAAGTTGCTGATACTGGCTTCAAACTTGCAATTTTCCTGCTTTAGCCTTCTGAATAGGGGCATGGCAGGTGTGTACTACTGTCCCTGGCTGGGGCCAGTTAGTTGTTTATATAAGTAAATAATCTATGTGGATTACCATATATTTGATTTTCCTTTCTTTTAAAAAAACTTTATAATTAACACATAACAATTGAACATGTTTATGGAGTACATGTGGTGTCTCACATGTCTATCTTGAATAATGATCAAACTAGGATAATCAGTATATTCATTACCTCAGAAATTTATCTCTTCTTAGTGGTGATAACATTCAAGATCCTCTTTTCTAGCTATTTTGAAATATATAATGCATTACTGTTAGCTCTAGTTACTCTAGTATGTAGTAGAACTAGAATTTATTTTTCCTGTCTGTAACTTTATACTCATTAACAAATATCTTGCTATTCTTCTCCCCACCCTGCTCAACCTCTTTGTGTTAGTCAGTTTTCTATCACTATGACAAAATACCTTAGATAATTGAACTTAGTATGGGGAAAGGTTTATTCTGACTCATGGTTTTGGAGGTTTCAGTCTATGGCTCTTGGCCCTGTTATTTTGGGTCTGTGACTGCATAAAACTGCATGGTGGGAACGTGTGGTGGAGGAGGACTGTTTACCTCAGGGTGACCAGGAAACAGGAAGAAAGAAAGAGGAAGGGGGGCAGAATCCCAATATCCTCTTCAAGAGCACATCTCCCAGTCACCTAACTTTTTTCTACTAAACTCACCTTCCACCACTTCCCAATAGCAACATGGGCTGGGGACCAAGCTTTCAACACATAGGCTTTGGAAGACATTCAAGATCCAAAATATAGCACTCTGGTAACCAGTATTCTACTCTCAACTTCTGTGACATCAACTTTTTTAGATTCCACATATGATTGAGATAATGTGATATTTGGCCTTCTGTGCCTGGCTTATTTCACTTGACATAATGTCTTCCAATTCATCCATGTTGTTGCAAATGATAGGATTTAATTCTTTTTAGAGTTGAATATTATTTCATTGTGTGTATGTACCACATTTTCTTTATCCATTCATCAGTTGATGGACACTTAAGTTGTTTCCATTTCTTGGCAACTGTGAATAGTGCTACAATGAACATGGGAGTGCAGATGTCTTTTCCACAGATTGATTTAATTTCCTTTGGATTATACCCAGGAGTGGGATTGCTGGATCATATGGTAAATTCTATTTTTAATTTTTTGAGGAACCTTCCTTACTGTTTTCCATAATGACTGTACTAATTTATATTCCTACCAACTTCTCCTTTAAGCATTCTCCTTTCTCTACATCCTTACCAGCATTTGTTAGTTTTTGTCTTTTTTGATAATAACTATCCTAACTGGCATGAGTTGATTTCTCATTGTAGTTTTGATTTGCATTTCCCTGATGATTAATGATGTTGAATATTTTTCATATCTGTATGTATATTTATATATTTGTATATTTTCTTGTGAGAGATGTTTATTCATGTCTCTTTTCTTTCTCTATACTTAGAGATAAGGTGAGCATTTTCCACTAAACATAACTTACCAGTTTTATTTCTCTCAACATCTGTTGTTTACGGAAGGGGTTGGCAAACTGTCCTGTGGGACAAGTCCAACCGGTTGCCTACTTAGAATAGCCTATGTGCTAAGAATGATTTTTTGGTAGTTTTTGTTTTTCTTTTGTGTTACTGGAGATTGAACCCAGAATCTCATGCACCCAAGGCAAACACTGCACCACTGAGCTATATCTTCAGCTGAATGATGATTTTTAAATGTTTTGAAATAGTTGAAAATAATCAGAATTATTTTTTCTGACAGATAAAAATGTATATGAAATTTAAGTATATATTACCATGCTCATTCTATTGTGTACCAGTTATAGTTTCTCCTCCTCCTCCTCCTTTCCCTCCCCCTGTCCCTCTCCCTTCTCCTTCTCCTTCTTCTTAATCTGGGATTGAACTCAGATTGGTGGCACATTACCACCAAGCTACATCCCCAGCCCTTTTTATTTTAGCTTTGAGACAAGATCTCACTTTGTTGCCTGGCTGGCCTTGAGCTTGTCCTGCCTCAGCCTCCATAATTGCTGAGGTTACAAGTATGTTCCACTGTGCCTGGTTTACAGTTGCTCTTGCACTACAATGGTAGAGTCAGATTGTAGTCCACAAAGTCTAAAATGTTTACTATTTGCTCCTTTGCTCCTTCACACAAAAAACTGCCAGCTCCTAGTTTAGACTCAAAACTATTTCTTGGGGCAGGAGTGCATATCATTCACTTACCGGCTGTGCTGAATGATGGAGCAATCTACTAAAGTGACAAGTAATTCTAGCAAAGGGAAGTCCTGGCAGTATTCCTGTTCTGTTAATGACTTGAAGATCATAGTGGTAGCATATTTTCTTTTGTTTCATCATTCCTAATTTAAATGATCAGTCCTGCTAGGCTTGGTGGCACATGCCTGTAATCCCAGAAACTTGAGAGCCTGAGGCAGGAGGATTGTATGTTCAAGGTCAGCCTGGGCAATTTAATGACATCCTGTCTCAAAATAAAACATAAAAAGAGTTGGGGATGTAGCTCTGTATTAGAGTGTTCATGTCCCCGGTTCAATCCCATTACCACAAAAAAGAAGAAGAAAAAAAGAACTATTTTATGCAATGAAAAAATGTTAATTATAGAGATCACTAGAATTTCTGAAGCCAGGATTCCTTAGATCTCCTGATACTAGTTCTAAAAATTTACCTGTGACTCTTCTCTCCCAGACTTCCCTTCAGGCCCCTACCTGACATGCGGTCTCTTATAGGATAGGAATACTAAAGTTTCCCTGTATAGTTTAAGATAGTAATTTAAAAATTGGGGTTTTGAGAACTTCTGTGGAAAATCAAAGGGGTTTATCTATGCCCTGAATGTATGAAGTTATTGAATTCTTAATTGTGCTTTAGATTTGAGGTTTTTGTTTGTTTTTAGTACCAGGGTTTGAACCCAGGGGCATTCCACTGAACCACATCCCCAGTCCCCTTTAAATTTTAAGACAAGTTCTTGCTGAATTGCGGAGGCTGGCTTTGAACTCGTGATCCTCCTGCCTCAGCTTCCGAGCTGCTAGGATTACAGGCATGCGTCACCATGGCCAGCTGAGGTTCTTATTTTTATTAGTTTCTTTTTTTTCCACAGCAGAGACACTCATTTTTACTAGGTTCCTGAGTGAAACCAAAGATCACACTAGAAAGTGTGCAGTTCTATTATTATTATTCTCAAACAAGATTGCTGTAACACTGATTATAAGAGAGAAGAGAAATGTTCTTGTAGGCATGTATCCTGTATCCCTGTCCAAGGACATATCCCAGTGAACTAAGTTGGTTTTTATTTTGTTTTGTTTTTTTCTTTTCTTTTCTTTTTTTTGCAATAGTGGGAATTGAACCTAGGGCCTTGAGCATGCTAGGCGAGTACTCTACCACTGACCTGAATCCCCAGGCCTAATTAATTTATTTTTAAGATTTTGGTTTATGAGATGGCAAGTATAAAATATGCAGGGCAGGCCAGCAGGAAGGAAATTCCAACAGCAGCTAATATTTTAGTCCTTATCCACAAGCAACCTGAAAGCAGAATCCCTTTCTCTTTAGGGGCACCTCAGACTTCTGTTAAAGCCTTCAACTGATTCAATGAGGCCCACACATGTTATGAGGGGTAATCTGCTTCACTCCAAGGCTACTGACTTACATGTCAACTATATACATAACATATATAACCCTTTTTCTTTAATGAATTCTGCCAATTTTATTTTTAAATTTAATGGTAGCATGACTTTAAAATTACAGGACTTGCTGGGTGCAGTAGGTCATGACTATAATTCCAGCTATTCTGGAGACTAAGGCAGGAAGATCACAAGTTCCAGGCCAGCCAGAGCAACTTAGCCAGACCCTATCTCAAAATAAAAAGACTGGGGTGTAGAACAGTGATAGAGAGCCCCTGGGTTCAATCGCCAGTACTGGGGGGAAAAAGTCACAGGACTTGAAAGTATTATTAAGATATTGAATTTAGGGGCTGGGGATAATAGCTCAGTTGGTAGAGTATTCTCACATGCTCTACCATCACATGCACAAGGTCCTGGGTTCAATCCTCATCACCCCCTGCTCTTCCCCCAAAAGATATTTAATTAAAACTTTTAGGTTCTCTCTCACTTCAACAGACTACTACAGAGTCAATGAACTTAAAAAGGATATGATAGGAAAAACAGTGGCCCTCAAGGAATCCAGGACTTATTCCTGTAACCTGTGAATGTGTTACCTTCTATGGCAAGGGGGAATTACAGTTGTTCATCTCTGGGTGTAGTAGCTCATATCTGTGAGTCCAGCAATTTGGGAAGCTGAGGCAGGAGGATCACAAATTTGAGACCAATCTCAGCAACTTAGCAAGAACCTGTCTCAAAAAAAAACAACAAAAAACCCAAAAAATACACAGTGGTAAAGCATCTTGGATTCAATCCCTAGTACAGGAAGAAAAAGAAAGTCTTTGAGTGTGGAAGATGAAGTCAGGATAAGGTACATTGTGAACTGGTGCTCCCCCACTCACTGCTAATCTTTTGCAGAAGCTCTGACTCTCAGTGTATTAGTAAGTATTTGGAGCTGGGGCCTTTTGGAAGTGATCAGGTTCAGATGAGCTTATAAGGGTGGTAGCTTCATGATGAAATTAGTGCCCTTTTTAGAAGAGACACCAGTTTACTCTATGTCTTTCCCCTATGTGAGGACACAGTGAAAAGGTGGCCATACATATGCCAGGAAGGGTGCCCTTCTCAGAACCTAACTATGATGGCACCTTGGTCTTGGACATCCAGCTTTCAGAACTAGGAGACAAAAATATCTGCTGTTTAACCCACTCAGTCTGTGGTATTAGTTATGGTAGGCTGAGCTGATCAAAACAGGATGTGAGAAAAGAGCTGGTGCTGTGTTACTGGTTTTTAAAACAAGGAAGGGAACTATGGAAGGTATGCAGTTTCTAGAAACTGAAAAAAGGCAAGGAAATAGAGAGTACAGCTTTGCTGACACCTTGATTTTAGCTCTGTGAGACCAATATCATACCTGTGACTTAGAGACCTCTAAGACAATAAATCTATGCTGTTTTAAGCCACTTAAGAGTATACTAATTTTTTTTTTGATACCGGGAATTGAACTCAGGGGCACATGACCACTGAGCCACATCCCCAGCCCTATTTTGTGTTTTATGTAGAGACAGGGTCTCACTGAGTTGCTTAGCACCTCACCGTTGCTGAGGCTGGCTTTGAACTCACGATTCTCCTATCTCAGCCTCCCAAAGTGCTGGGATTACAGGTGTGTGCCACCGCGCCCAGCCAAGAGTATACTAATTGTTACAAAAGCCATGGAAAACAGACACTAAGAATCAGATGAGCAGGAATGAGCACTTAATATTTCAACAAATTCAAATGTGAAAGTTCAAGCTATATTTATTAAAACTAGAGATAAAGGTTCATGGAAAAATTCTCTAGCCTTGCATGGTGGTACCTGCCTGTAATTCCAGTGACTCTCAGGCCAGAAGGATCACAAGTTTGAGGCCAGTTTGAGCAATTCATTAAGACTGAGTCTCAAAATAAAAAGTAAAAAAGACTGAAGATGCAACTCAGTGGTAGAGTCCTGGAAAAACAATTAAAAAAAAAAAAGGAAAAAAATTCTGGCAAATGTCTTATAAACTGCAAAGGCTGTAATCATTTTTCTTACAGTTTGTATCAGTGTAGGGTGCATATTTCAAACACTATCAAGATACTCTCTTTTGTACTTATATTTTAGTATCATGGAATAATTTATAAAAAAAACCTAACAATCTAATCAATAAATGGGCCAAAGAGCTGAACACAAACTTCACAGAAGAAGATATACAATCAATCAACAGATGTATGAAAAAATGTTCAACATCTCTAGCAATCAGAGAAATGCAAATCGAAATTACCCTAAGATTTTATCTCACGCCAGTCAGAATGGCAACCATCAAGAATACAAACAATAAGTGTTGGCAAGGTTGTGGGGAAAAAGGCACACTCATACATTGCTGGTGGAACTGCAAATTGGTGCAACCAATCTGGAAAGCAGTATGGAGATTCCTTAGAAAACCTGGAATGGAACCACCATTTGAGCCTGCTATCCCACTCCTCGGTCTATACCCAGAAGACTTAAAAACAGCATACTACAGTGATGCAGCCACTTCAATGTTTATAGCAGCTCAATTCACAGTAGCTAAAGTGTGGAACCAACCTAGATGCCCTTTGATAGATGAATGGATAAAGAAACTGTGGTATATATACACAATGGAATATTACTCAGCAATAAAAGAGAATAAAATTATGACATTTGCAGGCAAATGGATGGAGTTGGAGAATATCATGCTAAGTGAAGTAAGCCAATCTCAGAAAACCAAATGCTGAACTTACTCGTTGATAAGTGGATGCTGATCCATAATGTGGGGAAAGACATGGGAACAATGGAGGAACTCTGTTCACAGGGGTGTAAGGGGGATGGGGGCATGGGGACAGCAAAGGTGGTGGAATATGATGGTCATCATAGCCCCAACTTTATGTATGACTGCATGTATGTTGTGATTCTATATCACAACCAGAGAAATGAAATGTTATCCTCTAAAAAAAATAAATAAAAAAAGGAAAAAAATTCTAGCAAATGTCTTATAAACTGCAAAAATTATAATAATTTTTCTTATGGTTTGTATCAGTATAGGGTGCATATTTCAAACACTATCAAGGTACTCGCTTTTGTACTTATATTTTAGTATCATGGAATAATTTATAAGGAGGAAATCAAGATTTTTATTTGCAGCTAATTTTTACGTGCAGATCTCAGAACAATAAATTTACTGCTTTAATTTTTTTTTTTTTAATTTTTGGTGGTACTAAGGATTGAATCCCAGGCCTCACACATGTTATGCAAGCACTGAGCTACATCCCCAGTCCTTTTTATTTTATTTTGCGATAGGGTCTTGTTAAGTTGCTCTGGCTGGCTTTGAACTTGCAATCCTGACTCATCCTCTTAAGTGTCTGGCATTAGCCACCATGTCCCGCTGTGATCTTGATATAATTACTCTTTAAAATTCTGTATTTTCTCTGGGCATTGTGGTGCATGCACATTTGAATCCCAGAGTCTTGGGAGGCTGAGGCAGGAAGATCACAAGTTCAAAGACAGCCTCAGCAATTTAGTGAGGCCCTAAGCAACTTAGTAAGACTCTGTCTCAAAATAAAAAATAAAAAGGGATGGGGATTTGGCTCAGTGGTTAAGCACCTCTGGGTTCAATCCCTGGTACAAAATAAATAAATAAAAATTCTGTTTTATTAACTCCTAAAAACAAAAAAATAAGTCAAAAATTTTTTATTTATTAATATTATAATAGCCATGATTAGTTCATGCTAAACACATTATTTATTTAGTTCTTCCAATCACCCTGTGAAATAGGGGCTCTATCCATTTTGCCAATAAATGTGAGGCAGTATTTAAAGGTATGGGAGTGGCAGTCTGAACCCAGGCAGGTTGACTCCTGAGACAGTAATTTTTTTGTTTGTTTTGAAACTGGTTCTTGTTATGTTGCCCAGGCTGGCCTCAATTTCTGGATACAAACCATCTTCCTGCCTCACTTCCCAAGTAGCTGAGGCTACATACCTATGCCACTGCACTTGGCTAAATCTAATCTCTTTTTTACACTTAGTTTTCCCGTCTGGAAAGTGGGCATACTTTTACCTACTTTTTTGTTTTGTTTTGGGGGTTAAATAACAGAACATAGTGTAGGTGCTCAACATTGTCAGGAATGTTATTTTCTTTCCCCTTCACTGCTTCCTCCTCTACAGTCTTTTAAAAATTATTATTATTATTATTATTATTTTGGTGCTGAGAATTGAACCCAGGGGCACTTTTACTGAGCCACATCCCCAGCCCTTTATTTATTTATTAATTTTTTTAGGGTCTTGCTAAATTGCTGAGGGTGGCCTTGAACCTGCAATCCTCCTGCCTCAGCCTCTCCCATTGCTGGGATTAAAGGCATACACAACCACAACTGGGTCAGAATTTCTTAACTTTGCTTTGCGTTCTAGACCCAGAGCTGACACTTATTAGTTTTGTGGCCTAGAGCAAATTTCTTAATCTCTGTGACCTTTTAGTTTCTTTCATCTATAAAATGAGGAACAAAAATATTGGCCTTGACCTCCTTGAGTAGTCCCCACTCCTCCCAGACCCGGACCCTCTTGTCTTTCTTTCTGTTTTTTTTTTGCACTAGGGATGGAACCCAGCTATGCTATACTACTGAGCTACATCTCCAGCCCTTTTGATTTTTGATTTTAAGACAGGGTCTCACTAAATTGTTGAAGCTGCCCTTGAACTTGTGATCCTCCTGCCTCAGCCTTCTGAGTCACTGGGATTACAGGTGTGCACCACCACACGCAACTCTTCTTACTTTCATGATGTTTTCCCCCACATCGGAATAAACTATCTCTATGGACTTAACGATTAAATCAATCACTCTTCAGCTAAGAATAGAATGCTAATAAAGAACTTGGAATTTGTTATACAATTAATAGTAAAATACTTTACATAAATTTTCTTTGATACACATTATATTCTTGGATTTCTTCTTGTCTCTGTTTAAAACTCACTAATGGTTTCTTGTTGTCCTTAGTCTAAATTCCTTTAAAAGCCTTCACATGGAGCTAAGCACAGTGGCATGCCTATAATCCCAGGAACTCAGGAGGCTGAGGCAAGAGGATTACAAGTTCAAAGCTAGCCTCAGTAATTTAGTGAGACCCTCAGCAACATAGAGAGAGAGACCCTGTTTCAAAATAAAAAGGGCTGGAGATGTAGTTCAATGGTAAAGCTCTCCTGGTTTCAATTCTCTGTACCAATCAATCAACCAACCAACCAACAAACAAATAAACAAAACCTTCACATGGGACCTGTCTGTGTCTCCAAGTTTCATTCGAAAATCCTTTTTCTCTTCACATTGATCTTTTCACAACATATATAACTTCCTTTCCATGTCAAAATCTATACCTATGCTAAGAACTTTGTTCCCTTTTCTCTTTGACCAACTTCTCAGTCTTCAAAGCTTACCCACTGAGATACATCTTCAGTCCATTTATTTATTATTTATTTTAATTTATTTAGAAACAGAATCTTGTTAAATTACCCAGGCTGGCATCAAACTTGGCAGTCCTTCTGCCTCAGCCTCCCAAGATGCTAGTTATAGGCATGCACCACCATGCCTGATAAAGTCATTTTCTCCAGGAAGAATTCTGCTTTCCTCAGTCTTCCATGCAGCTAGATCAGTTGCCATATCATCTACATTTGTTTACTGCAAGTAACTTCCACACCTATTACTTTGTTCTTCATGGCATTTGTCTTAATTTCAATTTTATCCTAATTTGCATAATTATTTGTTTGATGTCCATTCTCTTGACAGATTCTAAGTCCTGTTGACAGCTGCATCCACAGTCCCTGGTACAGACTTGGAAAATATAGTTTTCTCAGTACATTGAATGAATAAAAGATGTTTTAGCAAATAACAAAACACAACTGGAGAGGTGAGATAATGCACTCAAGCTTAAACAGATGACCCATGGCAAAGCCAGCTTTTAGACCTGAGGCCCCTTACAGCAAGTCTCCTGTTTAAATATCTTCTTCATTTGTGAAAGTGATTGATTTATTTAAAAAGTCTAATGAACTTGTAATTAAGATAAATGTCATTTTAATATTTACCTTTAAATTGATCATCAGAAATTGCATACAATATGTGCAACATGATTGATATGGCTGCATTGTGGAACAGCTAAATTAATTAATTTATGTATTACTTCATATACAGGCATCGTTTTAAAGCATTATGAAAAAGCAAGTCCTCTCTACAACCTCATTTGAAACTGCCTCAACAGGAAAATACATATATTTTTTTTAATTTGGGAAGGTGGCATCATAATGACTTTTTTTTTGTACTAGGGTTTGAGCCTAGGGGAGTACAACAAAGGGTCTAGGAGATACAACAAAGCTATATCTCCAGCCATTTTTAATTTTTGTTTTGGGGGGTGAGGGGAGTACAGGGATTGAACTCAGGGGCTCTCGACCACTGAACCACATGCCCAGCCCCATTTTGTACTTTATTTAGAGATGGGTCTCAATGAGTTGATTAGCACTTCACTTTTGCTGAGGCTGGCTTTGAACTTGCGATCCTTCTGCCTCAGCCTCCCAAACCGCTGGTATTACAGGAGCGTGCCACCACATCTGGCTATTTTTTAATTTTTGAGATAAGATTTCACAAAATTGTTCAGGTTGCTCTCAAGTTGCAATCTTCCTGCCTCAGCCTCCTGAATAGCTGGGATTGTGAGTTTGCACCACAGCACATGGCATGATGATCTTTTTTTTTTTTTTTTTTAGCAGGGATTGAACTCAGGGGCACGCGACCAGCCCTATTTTGTGGTTTAAACAACAGACATATATTTTCTCACAGTCCTGGAAACTACAAGTCTGAGCTCACGGTGTCTGCAGGGTTGTTTTCTTCTGAGGTCTTTCATTGACTTGTAGGTGACTGTCTTCTTCCTGCATCTTGACATGGTGTTCTCTCTGTGTGCGTGTGTTCTTATCTCCTCTTCTAATACTGACACTAGTCATATTGAATTAGGACCCACCCAGATGATATCACTTTAATTTAATTAACTTTTTTTTTGTACTGAGAATTGAACCCAGGAGTGCTTTACTACCGCACTGCATCCCAGTCCTTTTTTAAAATTTTGCGATAGGTTTGAGTTGCTGAGGCTGTCCTTAAACTTGTGATCCTCTTGCATCATACTCCTGATTTGCTGGGATTACTCGTATCCACCATTGCGCCTGGCTCTTTAATTACCTTTTTAAAGTTTTATCTCCAAATCCAGCTATCCTTTGGTATCTGTGGATACCAAGAATTGAAACTGCCTGAGTTTATAGGCATATACCTATAAACAGTTCTGGGACCCTCCTGCAGGTACCACAATCTATGGATACTCAAATCCCTTTCTTATATACTATGCATGTTATTCTATATACTTTAAATCATCTCTAGGTTACTTATACTACCTAAAAACAAATTAAATGCTATTTAAGTAATTGTTATCGTATACCATTTAGAGAATAATAACTGGAAAAAATATATTTAGTACAGATAATTATTTTTCCCAGTAGTTTTGATCTGAGGTTGGTGGAATCTGAGGATACAGAGCCCATGGATAGGGAGACCTGACTGTACACCCACATTCTGAGGTTCAGGTGGCTAGGACTTCAACATTGGAATTTGAAGGTAGATAGAATTCATCCCATAATAGTGATATTCAAAATATTTAAGAACTTGTCAGCCGTATGTTCAGACCTATTAGAATAGATTTTAGCCATAGTTTGGGCAACATACTGAGAACCCCCTATTATGCTTTAGTTGGTAGGAAATGAGGAGGGGATCAGGTCCCAGGGATCAGGTCCACTGGGAAAGTGGAAGAACACTTCGGAGGTAGCAGTTACTTGCCAACTTGTATAGAGATATTCCAATATTTTAATAATCAGTCTGATCATTCTGGGGTAAACCAGATGATTGTGTATCTTGTATACAGGGGAGGCACTGAACCTTATCCATTATCAGTAGCCAAGTAGAATCTGACTGCACTTAATAACTCCTTGGAGTCATTGCTAATGTTGAGCTCAGTCAGGATGTGAGAAGGGACCCTACATTCAAAGTACAGGCAAGAAGAATGTGGATGCTTTTATTTCTTTGATTTACCAGTATATGAACAGTTTTCTTCTGAACAACAGAGTGATAGGTAGGCCACAGATAGGAAAGTATCTCATTGAGAAGCTCCAACAGGGGAGTGAGACAAAGCAGCTTGTGGAAGTTTGGATGCGTGGACAGGGCCGAGAGAGGCAGGACACTGAAGACCTGTTAGGACACTCTTACGTGGGTCCAAGAATGAGAGGGTAAAGGCTGTAATCAGGAAGAATGGAAAGGAGGAGACAGAGAGAAGATGGTTGTGGACTCTCTTTAAGACGCTTAAATGATTCAAATGCCCATCACCCATCATTCTGGCAGAGGAAATGGCACCTAGGCCATCCCTGGACTGCAAATGCTGTACTTTTCCGTAGCTTATGAGTAAAGGTCAAGGTCTGTTTGGTCTTTCTGACTCCAAGCATGGGGAAATGTATCAGAAGAGGCCTGACAAGTGGTACTGGGGATTTACCACTGAGCTGCATCCCCAGCCCTTTTTATTTTTATTTTGAGACAAAGCTTCACTAAGTTGCTGAGAATGGCTTTGAACTTTTGATTCTCTTGCTTCAGCCTCCTGAGTTACAGGATTACAGGTATGCGCCACCATGCCCAGCAAGTCTTAATTTTTATATTATCTGCTTTAAAATTTGAGGATTATGAGTGTACTGGAGGAAGTAGGCTTGGTCACGTAGGGGGAGATGGTGGCAGTTACGAGGTAGGCAGATGTACCATGGCTCACACAGATGTAAGGTGTTTATAGATGAACTTTAAGAAATATAGTTGCCTTTTATAATGCAGATCAAAATGAGTTAAAAAATTGTGAAGTAAACAATAGCATAAGTGGGGCTGGGATTGTAGCGCAGCGGTAGAGCGCTTGCCTCGCATGCGTGAGGCCCTGGGTTCGATCCTCAGCACCACTACAAAGCAATAAAATAAAGACATTATGTCCATCTACAGCTAAAAAAATATTTAAAAAAAAAAAAAAAACAAAAAAAAAACAATAGCATAAGTGGTATGTAGTAAGGTATAATCTTGCAGATGGTATGCAAATCTCCACAGTTTAAGAAATGTTGATAATGAAGAATCAAATAAATCTGACAAGGACTTGGAGTCAGGAGAACTGAATTCAGTTCATAATGATGTCATTTATTAATTTGAAGACTTCTGTTTTCTTGGTAGTAAAATGAGCAAATTATCACCAACCTTCCTCTGTTGTTACGAAGTTTATCAAGTCTCATTTGTTTTTTTTCACTTTACAAATATTTATTGAATTTGTGCTACATGTTAGTAAAGAAAGTACTGTGCAGTTAAAACAAATTATTGATGGAAGAAGAAATAGGTTTTTGAAATTTTTGCACAATGACTGGTATTTTACTTTAAACTCTTGAGTAATGACTATCATATCAAAAGATTAGAGTAGATTTAAATTAAAATGATATATTTTCTTTCTTGACTGAATATGAAAATGAGTGTTCATGGATGAGGGCATTAAAATCAGAAACGGAAGGTGTCATTTTTCATTTAGTGACTTGAACACATAGAAAATCCACCTTTAACCTGATCTCATTGTTAATTCAGGACTGGGAATACGCATGATGCCTTGCAAAATGAAAGTAGAAATGACAAGGTCCTTTCCCCAAGGAGTTCAGACCTGCGCTGTTGAACAAATCTATGCAGCATAGCAGTAGAGTGTATAACTGAGCTGAGATGATGAGAAAGGTCAGGCCATGCCTGTGGGCTAAAGATGGAGGAAATGAGCCATTCGAAACCAGGAAGTTTAGGGCAGAGAAGGCAGGAGGAAGAGAGGGCTCCAGATTTCTCATGGAGGTGAGATAATAACTGTGGGCTGAAAGGGGCACAGAGAGGTGAATCAAGTGTGCCCCCACATCAATGAACAGCTTTAGAAGAGTCTATTGAACATGATTTCCCTTTTCCATTGATATGTGAAAGCTGCCTGTCTTGGTCTGTTTGTGCTGTCATAATAAAATACCTGAGACCCCGTGATTTATGCAGAACAGAAATGCATGTCTTATGATTCTGAAGGCTAGGAAGTACAAAATCAAGGTACACATGGTTACGGCCATCTTGCTGCGTCTGCATATAGTGGAAGGAGCAAAAAGGGCAGAAATGATGCTATGTCCTCACATGGCAAAGGAAATGGAAAGGCCAACAGGGGCCTACCTAGTTCTTCTAACCCTTTCATAGGGTTGCCAATCCCTTCTAGTGTCCTTTGCTCTCATGACTCAGTTACCTCTAAAGGTTCACTTAATACTGTCACATTGGGGTTTGGGTTCTAATATATGAATGATGGATGGAAACACATATGCAAACTGTAGCACAGCCCTTGGAAGTGTCTCTTCCCGACCTGCCCCAGGTCCAGAGTACAGATGAAGAATGAGAGTGGGCAACTGGATATACTTCTGGGGAGGGGAGGTGGTTGGTCCATTTGATAGTGGAGTCCACAGTGACGGGGTGAATTTTAGTACATCCAGGTGTCTGCAATGAGTCAACCAATGCTGTGAAAAATGCAAAGGTATCCAGATTCCCATGACTATTCGTGGCATTGGCCATGCAACCCTGTGTGTGATGGGGCTGCCAGAGTGGGTCCTTTGTTCTTATCCTAATTGCCATCCCCACCTCTGTGTTGGCCCTGCAGTGGTGAGAGCTGCGAGTTAAATCATTGTGGTGTCCCTTCCAATACAGCACTGGCACCTCTAATTTTCTCATACTTTGAGTCGTGATGACAACAACTAAAATTCATTGAGCACTGTCCCTGGTGGGCCCTGCTCAAGGCACGTCACATGGAACACCTCACTTATTCCTCATAATGAGTAATAGAAAACTCCACTTTATTTATTTATTATTTATTTTTACTATATGAACTGTTGGTTTTTTTAAAATTTTTTTTCTAGTTGTTGATGGACACAATACCTTTATTTTATTTATTCATTTCTATGTGGTGCTGAGAATTGAACCCAGTGACCCACACATGCTAGGCAAGCACTCCACCACTGAGCCACAACTCCAGCCCTATGAACTGTTTTTTAAAAATGGTTCTTTTTAGTTATACATGACAGTAGATTTTTTTTCTTTTTTCTTTTTTTGTGGTGCTGGGATTGAACCCACCAAGGCCTTGTGCATGCAAGGCAAGCACTCTACCAACTGAGCTATATCCCTAGCCCAGTAGAATTCATTTTGAATTACAAGCATGGAATGTATCTTCTTCTAATTCAGACCCCAATACCTCTCCTTCCCCTTTCTCCCCACCCCTTGCACCCTTCCCTCTATTGATCTTTCTGCTATTGAACTATTGTTATTACTATTTTTTAAATTAATTTCTTATAGATGTACACAATGGTGAGATTCACTGTGATGTATTCATATATGTACATGGGAAAGTTAGGTCAGATTCATTCCACTGTCATTCCTTTTCCATCCTCCCTCCCTTGCCTTCATTCCCCTTTGTCTACTCCCCTGCACTTCCATTCCCCTCACCACCCCACTTATTGTGGGTTAGCTTCCACATGTCAGAGGAAACATTTGACCTTTGGTTTTTAAGGATTGGCTTATTTCACTTGGCATGATAGTCTCCAGATCCATTCATTTACTGGCAAATGTCATAAAGTCATTCTTTATTGATGGTTGAGTAATACTCCATTGTGTGTATATACCACATTTTATTTACCCGTTCATCTGTTGAAGGGCATCTAGGTTGGCACCATAGCTTAGCTATTATGAATTGTGCTGCTATAAATGTTGATTTGGCTGCGTCACTGTAGTATGCTGATTTTAGATCTTTTGGACATATACCAAGCGGTAAGATAGCTGGGTTATATGGTGGTTCCATTCCTAGTTTTTTGAGGAATCTCCATACTGCTTTCCAGTGTGGTTACACTAATTAGCAGCTCCTTCAACATTGTATGAATGTACCTTTTAACCTCTACATCCTTGCAAACGTTTATTGTTACTTATATTCTTGATAATTGCCATTCTGGTTGGAGTGAGATGAAATCTAAGTGTAGTCTTGATTTGCATTTCTGTAATTGTTAGGGATGTTGAACATTTTTTCATACACTTGTTGACCATGTATATTCTTTTGAGAAGTGTCTGTTTAGCTCCTTTGCCTGCTTATTGATTGGGTTATTTGTTTTTTAGTGTTAAGTTTTTTGAGTTTTTGTACATCCTGGATATTAATGCCCCATCTGAGGTACAGGTGGTGAAGATTTTTCTCCCATTCTGTAGGCTCTCTACACTCCTGATTGTTTCCTTTGCTGTGAAGAAGCTGTTTAATTTGATGTCATCTCATTTATTGGTTTTTGATTTTACTTGTTGCACTTTAGGAGTCTTGTTGAGGAAGTCAGTTCCTGAGCCCGTACGTTGAAGTGTTGGGCCTATATTTTCTTCTAGCATATGCAGGATTTCTTGTCTAATTTCTGGGTCCTTGATCCACTTTGAGTTGAGAAAACTCTACCTTAGAGCTGAGGAGATGGAGGCTCAAACAAGTGAGGTGATTTGGTCAGGGTCACTCTGCTAATAGGTGGTAGCAAGGGGATATGAACTCCAGTTTTCTCGTTCTTGTTCTTCCTTGAACCATCTTGTACTACTCTCTCCAGGTGGCCCTGTTGAAGCTGGAAGGAGCTGTGTGGGAGTCATGAGATCTGGGTCAAATGGCCTCACAGCAGAATCTCCCTTACCTCTCTCTCCATCAAAGAATCCCCTGAATGTCATCACTGACAAGTTGTCACTCTGCCTCTCCTCAGACACTACTGGTGACCTGGAACGTGGTGCCACATGAGGCAGCCTAGTCCATTTTTAGATAGTTCTTATCGTCACCCAGATTTTGCATATTTTGAGCGGAAACAGTTTATCTTCCTAATTTCACCTACATGTCCTAATTCTGTTTTCTGGAGCTCTACCAAATAAGACTTTCTCTCTTCTGATGGACAAAACTCTAAATATTTGAGAATCCAAGGGCATTTGGAACAGTTTCTGATTGTACTCCAACCTCCTTTCCTTACTCGCAGCAGAAATGGAGGATTTCATTCTCTAAATGTGGCAGTCCTTGGCTTTCATTCCTGTGACAACTTATTATCTGTGCCTATTAGCCCAGAATGACATGATTGTGCAAGTGAAAGACTGGCTTTGTTTTGCAGTTTATTTGGTTGGAACAGTAAACACACTTCTGTGCAGTTTTTGACTTTAGTCATGGGCACACTGGTTTTGTGCCTGGCCCTTTTGAGGCCTTGGTGGTAAACTGTTAAGCCAAATCTTTTATATCCTCACAACTTAAAAACAAGAGAATATATGCTCATATAAATATACTTTTGTTGAGGGTTACAATATAAAGAGAAAAAATTAAGGTAGTTTGAGATATCATAAGGAAGGACCTTGAAAAATGTGAGGAGGCTCCTGGTGGGAGCCTGTGGGACAAATTGGCTGGTACCATGAAGGGAAAGACCAAATGAGAACACATTTAGCAATGTCTTATAGTATTTCTGGTTTCATTTGAGGCAGGGTATGGATTACAGAGTACGTACGGATGACATGGTTTTTGTTTAATTAGGCAGAATACTTAGTCATGGAAGTTGTGAGTTTTAGTAGTTGCTTGTGTAATATTTGCATTCATGACAGAAATTTCCAGGAGGCCCAGAAACTTCTGTATTTCAGTGAAACACTTCATGTTCAAATCTTGTTACTGGAACTGATTTGCTTTTGCTTGAGGAGAGTATGTCACCCCTGTCTCTGTTGTGTTCCTCTGTTACGTACTGAAAGGTGAATTGGCCTAACCTTGGCAGGATGTTAACCAATCACACGATTGTGGGAAAGACTTCCTTCTTTGGAACCTCAATTTCCTTATATGTGAGGTATGGGAGTTTGACTAACGTTCTTTCTCGCTCTGAGGATAATAAATCCTTCCTTCATTTGTTGGGGAGGTAGTTTCCTGATATATAAAGGCCTAATATGGACATAAGTCACACATAATCCTTTTGACAGTAACTGTCATAGAATGAATTATTGGTTGCAATTCTTCATTCCCTGATATAGTAATATCATACATTCATATCTTTGTCATGGTCTGAAGGTAGAAAAGTACACCTTGGCTTAAGGCTTGGTCCTCTGACTGGCTTTGACCCATGGGGCATTAGCAGATGTGACATAAGTAAAGGTTTGATATGTTCTTACACATGTCTTAGGTACTGGTCCAAGAAGAAGAAAAGAAAGGTGGAACCAGACCTATCCCAGCCCAAAGCCTAGAGCCAGCCTAGATCAACTGAAACCCTGAAAGTGCACTAGTGAAAAACAAATGCTTTATGTTTTTGCTGTTGAAATTTTGTGGTTGGTTGTTTTGCAGGGTTAATTAATCATGAAAATATGACATGCCTAATTTGCAACCAGATCTGAATTTTTGCTCTCAATGGATAACATGCACACTTTCATTTTAAATTTTGTTAAATGTGTATATTTTGTTTTATTTATATTTTGTGTTTTACTTGTGTATATTTTAATCAAGGCCTTAATGGCCTTCAGTGACCAAATCTTTAGTTTCGTTTGAATTTTTGTTTCACAGGGATGTCAGTCACTAAAGCAATGGTGGTTTTATCATTCAACCTACCTATTATGAACTCAACTCCAGAGTTTGAAAGCTGAATTGACACTTATTCTCCTGGTAAGCTACCTGAATGCAGCAATCTGCGTTTGAACACACAATAGAATTCATGGCCATTGAACTGTGGATGGCTCCCTGTTCCCAATACTGGCTTCTACCTACTCCTCAGCCTCAAACTTCATCTGTAAGTATTTATTTACTGTTACCCAACAGGAGGGGAAGAATTGCTGTGCAAGAAAAATGGCATCAGCAGTCTTGGGGGGTTTAAAATTCACAGATTTTTTTCTTTCCATGCTGTGTTCCAAAATTAATCTGGTTTCTGCCTGCCATGAACTGACACAGAATGTTGTTTTACAGTTATTTAAGGCACAGCATTTACCCTCCACAATTAGGCTTGAAAGCTGTGAGCTGGGCTGCCCATTAACTTCTGCTCCACTGCTAATAGGTTTTTGTTTTGGTTTTTTGAATTTGATATGTTTACACTATGTGTCCGGACATGTTGTTGTTCTTGCTCAGGGAAAGTGAATAAAATTTCAGGCACTCCTATATAATTGAAAGAAAGAAAATCCATGCTGTGGCCATGCATTGTTAAGAACTCAGTTTCGTTGTTACCTGATAACTCGGCCTTGTTAGTATTCCACAAGCTTTCCGGGCTCAAACTCAGAACATGTAGTTCTGTTAGCTTTTTATAATGGAGGTGACAAAAATTGATTGGAGATGAAAGGGATTTATGGTGAAACTTATCAAGAAAAAATCATTTGTCTAACCTAGGTTTTGAACTTGTGTATTTTGTGATGCTGAGGATTGAACTGAGGGGTTCTACCACTGAGCTACCTTTCCAGTCCTTTTTTATTTTGAGAAAGGGTCTCAATAAGTTGTTGAGGCTGGCCTCAAACTTACAGTCCTCCTGCTTCAGCCTCAGGTAGAATTATAGGCATGCACTGCTGTGCCCAGTGGGATTGAGTTTGTGTTTTCTTTCAAAATAAGGAAGAGATTTCCACTTTACAGGTGTTGGTTGGTGTAAGTTTCTCAGGTATGATACTGCTTTCTTGCTGTCTAAATAACAGTTTTAAGCAGAAGGCAGGAGAGGGGAAGAGAGAGCCACTTAACCCTCCTCAGGGGACAAAAGAATACTTGTACAAGTCATCTTGGGATTCGCATATAGAGACTGCTTTTGTGTGTTGTTTTAGTTTGTTTTTTATGGTGCTGGGGATTGACCTCAAGGGCTAGCACATGCTAGGCAAATGCTCTGCTATTGAGCTCCATCTATAGCCATTTAACAAAAATTTATTTTTGAGACATGGTCTTGTTAAATTGCGTAGGCTGGCCTTGAACTTGCAATTTTCCTGCCTCAGCCTCCTAAGTAGCTGTGATTATAGGTGTGTGCTACTGGGCCCAGCTCATTCATATTGAGTTTGGTAGATCTAACCCTACTAGTTACGGGTATGACACAGCAAATGTCAAATATATGACACAAATAATGCAATGAAAATGGACAACTTGGTCTAGTAGAAATGGGGTCATAGCATATAATCTTCAAAAAATTGTTTTATAATTTATGAAGTACATACTTCATTGCATTTCTTTCTTGGAACAATCCTATGACTATAGTCATTATTATGCCTATATATCAAGCATCATATGCTGATTCAGATGTACCTTCTGACTAATCTTCCTGTATATATCTTTTCTGTCCCCAGAACAGAAACTCCGTATAGGACAGTGTTTTAGATTTTAAATTTTTAGCTATTCCCATGCAGTGCCTATGACAATATGATGACAAAGTCGTTCTGATGCAAAGGCTAAGGGATTTGCCAAGGACGCCACAATCAGTACCTTGCAAACTAAGATTTAAACACTTGCCTGGGCAAACACTCTCTACTACGTAGTAACGGTTTCTTTAAGGTCCTTATAAAAACTGCATTCTGCCTTGTATTCTTTTTTCCCTTGTGTGTGCAGTACAGGGGATCAAACCTAGGGAGCTCAACCAGTCCCTCATCCCCACCCTTTTTTATTTTTTATTTTGAGGCAGAGTCTCACTAAGTTGCTGAGGCTGGCCTTGAATTTGGGATCCTGCTGCCTCACCCACCAGAATCACTGGAATTACAGGCCCCCACCACTATGCTCAGCTTCTGCTTTGTATTTTATATAATAATTTTCTATGTCTTATATATTGTGCTCTATGATTTTTACTAGGTTCTTATGTGTAGCTGTCTTTGTAATTATACCCAAAGAAGCTAGTTGTGTTCATTTACTCTTTGAGTGGACACTATCTGGACTATATGAAGGAAGCAAGCAATATTTTGAATCCTTAGGTCCTTCCTATCAGGATAGGAAAATTAGGTAGAGAACATTTCCTGTTCATTTGAACATGTGTGATCTTTTGTCCTGATATTAGCAGTATGCAGCTATAAACAAGCAAGATTCCTTTGCCTCCTTCTAACCTCCTCCAAACCAGGGGGGTATTGCTCTGCATTCTGGAAAAGAATTCTGATAGCATGGAAGACTCTGCCATTGTGTGTAAGAAGCTAAGGGAAGAAGCCCATCAGATACAGACAATTTTGCCTATGAAGTGTTTTCCCTAAACATTTTGCCTGTGAAGTATTTTTCCCTATATGATCCAAAGAAAAACTATGGGAAATATTTTCTAGTCTTTTGGCTCTTATTTCTCTCCTAAGTGGGGGACTGAATCATTCTAAGTAGTGTATAAAATTAATTACAGTTGGAAGAATTTGGCTAAGTTTGTGGATTCCCAGGAATGGGGGGTAGGGTGCTTTTGCCTTCCAGTCATAGTCCTATCTTTCCACATGTTTAGGAAGTGCCCATGAGTTGTTCTTGTTTTTACTCCCCATCATGGCTTTGGTGTGGATGCCACAGAAATGGGCTTTCCTGGATCTGAATTTCCCTTTCAACAATGCAACTATAGATGTTGATAGATTTCATTTAATGCTAATGTTTCAGATTCCATCATGATACTACAACATAAAGTTTAATTTATTCTTATTTATTTATTTAGATACTAAGGATTGAACCCAGGGGCACTCTATCATTGAACTACATCCCCAGCCTTTTTTTTTTTTTTTTACATTTTATTTTGAGAAAGTGTCTTGCTAAGTTGCTGAGGTTAGTCTCAAACTTGCAATCCTCTTGCCCCAGCCTCCTGAGTTGATGGGATTAGAAATGAGTATCACTGGGCTCTGCTTAATTTACCCTTATTTAAAACATTATCTTTGTAGTTATTTTAAGTAGCAATCTTTCTTAGTGTATTTAGGCCTTTTCTTACAAGGAGAGAAAAAATAGAAATAGAAGAAAAGAGACTATAGAAGAATTATCTGTTAATTATATGTCACTTATTTACCTGTCAATTATCTGTCAACAGATAAATTTATGAATTAGGAGCCATTGTCAACAAAAGATTGTGTGAAAAAAGCAAAATAATCTCTGAAAGTAGCAAATACAGCAGGATATATGATTCCGTTTATTGATGTGTGTGTATGTGTGTGTGTGTGTTGTGTGTGTGTGTTTTGTGGTTCTGGGGATTGGACCTAGGGCTTCCTGCATACTAGGCAAGTTGTCTATCAATCCTCAATCCTCCATTTATTGATATTTGCTTTATATCTAAAAGTTTAAAAATATCTATATCATATATACATGCTAGTTAATAAAGATTTAAACTTTTGAGATACTTGCAAAAATCACAGAATCTAAAGCATATTTTATGCCACCAGACTAAAGATGGAGAACTTTCCATGTGTGCTTCCCACACTGTCAATGCCTTGTGCACAAAGGCTATCCTCAGTGGTTATGAGCCTGGCTCTGAGCCAGCCACTTATTTTGTGTTCCAGTTCTATTCCTTTTAGTAGCTGTGTGACTTTGATTAACTTGCTTAACTCCTCTGGCCTTGGTAAAATAGAGTTCCTATTAATATCTACCCCAGAGGATTATTCTGATGATTTAATAAAGTAATATATACAGAATGCTTACAACAGTGCTTGATGTAAATTAACTGTCCAATAAATGTCATTTTTATATATTTGTAGAGAAATGGACTAAAACAAACATTTGGCCTCCAAAAGGCTAGAGATCTTTCTTCGTTCACCGATGTATGCTCAGTGCTTAGAACAGCGCCTGGCATACAGAGAACACTCATAAATGTGTGTTCAGGGTGGGTCTGTATTAAAGGCATTAGAAGAAAAGAAGTCCAAATAACAGGATGTACATCTCCAGTATTATGGGATGAATTGTGTCCCCGAAGAAGACGTGTGGAAATTTCCAGCCTCTAGTACCTAGAGAATGTGACTTTATTTGGAAACAGGGGCATTGTAGATGTAATTAGTTAAGATGATGCCATAGTCAATAGGACAGGTCCTCATCCAACATGAACTGTGTCTTTACAAGATGAAGGAAATGTGAACACAGACACACTGGAGAGCAAGCCATGTGAAGACAGAGGGAGAGGTGGGAGCAGTGGGGCTAGGAGCTAGAAGAGTCAAGGAAGGATGCTACCCAGAGTCTCAGAGGGACCATGGCCCTGCCACATCTTGAATTTAGACTTTTGGTATCCAGAACTGTGAGAAAATGATTTCTGTTGTTTTTAAGCCACTTAGTTTGTATTTGTTATGGAAATCCTAGGAAACTAACACACAAGTTACTTAGTTATGTAGAAAGGTCCTAGCAGTTTTCAATTGTGTGTAATGGATACCTTGATACATAAACAGTAAGAGCAAACTTTTTTTTTTTTTTGAGGTACTGGGAACTGAACCTAGGGGTGCTTTACTACTGAGCTACATTCACCAGCCCTTTTATTTTAAATTTTTAAATTTTGAGACAGAGTCTCACTAAGTTGCTTAGGGCCTAAGTTGCTGAGGCTGTCCTTGAACTTGAGATCCTCCTGCTTCAGCATCCTGAGTTGCTGGGACCAGGCATACACCACCCCTCCAACAACAGCTAAGCTTTATTGAGCCCTTACTATGAGTCAGGCATTTCTCTAAGCAATAAACATATATCGTCTTGTTATATCCTTACAACACTCCCATGAGGTGTTATTACACATCATTAGGAAGCAGGAGGTTT
The DNA here is from genome assembly GCA_004024805.1 of Geosciurus inauris. Classification (NCBI taxonomy): domain Eukaryota; kingdom Metazoa; phylum Chordata; class Mammalia; order Rodentia; family Sciuridae; genus Geosciurus; species Geosciurus inauris. The sequence goes on along the minus strand of PVHX01000588.1, from coordinate 240,670 downwards.
CAAGTTTCTTTCATAGCTGTTTGGTAACAGAGTTGGAATTTCACCTGTTTATTCAATTATTAACTGCTAAACTATCCAGTCTCTCATGACTCAGAAATCACATTGTGGAATGTCCTTATAGGTCAGTGCTCTCACCCTTTCAGAATGTCAGTATGTATGGTTTCTGTTTATGTATATGACAATATTCTTCTCATTCTACCAGTAGAACATAAACTGTGGATGCCTGCTAAGATTTGGACCCTCCTTCTACCATTTACCCACTGTGGGATCTCCTTGGAAGCCATTCATCCTCTCAGATTCATTTCCTAATCTAGAAAATGGGGATGTAATCCTACCTCTCGGGGTTGTTATGGCCACTTATCAAAATTGTCTCTAAGAAATCATCCTGGTATTGGCCAATATAAGAAGGGTGCTCCTCATTTGTTTTGTCTTTTTTACTAGCTCTGATTGAATAACTGAGTCACTTTAAATAAGTGGTTTTCAGTGAGGGGTAATTTTCCTCATCAGGGAACATTTGTCAATGTCTGGAGAAAATTTTGGTTGCTGCAACTTGTGGATAGACAGGGTAATAGTACGGACATCTTTTGAGTAGAAGCCAGGAATACTGTTGAATATTCTATGATACAGAAGACAGCCCCATCACAGCAACAAATTATTTAGTCAACAGTGCTGAGGTTGATAAACCATTCTTTTTGTTTCTTTTTTCTTTTCTTTTCTTTTTGCAGTGCTGGGGATTGAACTCAGGGCCTCATGCATATGGGACATGTGCTCTACTACTGAGCTACATTCTTAGCCCTGAAAAACCTTTTTTTTGAAAAGCAATTGCAATTTACTTTATTATGAAGACACTGTGAAAGGTCGCACCTCTCACTGGCTCCATGGGAATAACTAATTTGAGTTTCTGTTTCCTAGATCTTATGAGCTGAATTTGGTCCCCCACTTTTTCAACTACCAAATTGTTATGTTGAAATCCTAACATCCACTACCTCAGAATGTGCCTATCTTTGAAAAGAGACTTTTTAAAAAGGTAATTAAGTTAAAATGAAGTTGTTGGCCTAATATGATTGATGTTTATATAAAAAGAGTAGATCAGGCCTGGTGTGATGGCACACACCTGCAATACCAGCTACTCGGGAGGCTGAGGTAGGAGGATCTCAAGTTCAAGGCCAGTTTGGGCAATTTATGAGATCCTGTTTCAAAACAAAAAGGCCTGGGGATATAGCTCATAAGTATAGAAGTAAAGTGCCCTGAGGACACACAGACACAAGGGATACATACATATAGACAAAAAGCTCAGCATATGGTTTGAATGTGTCCCATGGTACACATGTTGGACACTTAAGTCCCAATGCCACAGTGTTGGTAGGTGATTAGGTCACGAGGGCTCTGCCTTCATGATTTAATGCCATCATCTCAGAGGTGAGTTGGGGTGCAAAGCAAGAGTTCAGTTCCCTTCCTTCTCACGTGTACACGCTCATTTGCCCTTCTGTCTTCCACCATAGGATGATGAGATAAGAAGGTTTTCAACAAATGGTGAACAGATGCCAGCACCATGCTTTTGCACTCTCCAGTCTCCAGAACTGTCAATCAATTCCTGTTCTTTATAAATAACCCATTGTCCGTATATTCTGTTATAGCAACAAAAAACGGACTAAGGCACCATTTTAGGACACAGAAGGCATAAATCCATCAGTCAAGGAATGGGGCCTTAGAAGAAACTCAACCTGCCAACACCTTAATTTTGGTCTTCTAGCCTTCACAATTGTGAGGCTAGAAGTAACTTTCAGGAGAGGAGCTTTGAAGTAACATGTTTTGAAGTAACAGAGGAGTCCACGTAACATGGCCCGATGACACAGATTGAACTACTGCTTGCACTTTAAGGATGGTAAACTATTTCTTCTCCCTGTTGTCTAATTTACTTTTCAGTAGCATCTTCGTCTCTTTTCTCTCAGCAATATCATAATGAGTAACTCTTGTTAAGACCTCCACTGTGGCCCTGAGCATGACCTCTTTAGAAACTCATAGCCAACTGGCCGTTTATGTACTTTAGGAGCAATTTAGGCAGCTATAAGCAACTCCCTTTAGGACACTGTGTTATTAAGTTAAAATTACATTGCATCACTGGACGATTTTTTCCTTAAAGTTGCAACTAGCTATCTTTTTCAAAATTTAGAAATTTATTTTATAAATAGTGTATGTTTATAACAAAGTAGAAAATAAAATTATAAAGTAGATGGATAAAATCACTGAATTTAATTATTCATGGTGAATTTTTCCCTATTCATTTTCTTTTTCTTTTGATTTCTTTAAACAATTTTTTTTGTGGTACTGGGGATTGAACCCATGGGTACTCTACCACTAAACCACATCTTCAGGCCTTTTATTTTTTATTTTGAGACGAGGTCTTCTAAGTTGCTCATGGCCTTGCTAAGTTATTGAGTTGGCCTTGATCCTCCTATATCAGCCTCCAGAGTTGCTGGAATTTCAGGTGTGTGCTACCACACTTGGCGTACCCCAGAATTTTTTATGAAGGCTGAAAATGTTAGATTCTAGAATAAATAACAGTCTTTAGGGGTTTCAGACATTGGTTCTAAGTGGTAAACATTTTCTGCAATCACACAAATAGATCTTTGAGGAAGTGCAGTGATGAAGTCATTATCACTTATCTTTTATAATAATCAGCAATGGCTTTCAGATACTTTTCTGTGACATTTTGCTTGTAACCACTTTGTGCAGGTCACTTAATGTGGCAGCAGACTGTAGCGTTTAAATTCTTAAACTCAGTCAGTGATGGGAGTGCCAAGTGATTAATGAACAGAAGGATGGTGTTGGTGAGACCTGGAATTCAGTTTTAGCTTATTACACTTGTCAGCTGTGTGATTCTAGAGGGGACTCTTTACCTCTCTAAAACACAGTGTGACTTTTTAAGAAATAAAGGAGGGGCTGGGCAAGGTGGTGCATGTCTGTAATCCCAGCCGCTAGAGAAGCTGAGGCAGGAGGATTGCAAGTTTGAGGCCAGCCTCAGCAATTTAGGAAGGACCTAAGCAATTTAGCAAGACCCTATCTCAAAATAAAGTATAAAGGGGCTACGATTGTGGCTCAGCGGTAGATCGCTTGTCTTGCATCTGTGAGGCACTGGGTTTGACCCTCAGCACCACATAAAATAATAAATAAAGGTATCATGTTCATCTACAACTAAAAAAAATAAAGTATAAAAAGGGTTGGTGATGTGCTCTAGGGTTAGTGCCCTGGGTTCAATCTCTGGGATGAAAACAAAACAAAACAAAACAAAAAAAATAAAAGGAAAAAAAGAAAGAAAGAAAAAGAAAAGTCATGGGGTGTGTGGTGAGGATTAAATGAGACAAAGCTAAAGAGGACATGAGCACACACTTTTGACCCATGTGCCTGAAATCAGGTTCCATCCCTGCAGCCTAGTGGCTGTGTAATCATGTGCAAATTCCTTAGCTTCCTCGTGTCTGGTTCCTGTGTGGTTAAATGAGGAAAATGTCAGTTCCTACTTTGTAAAGATGTTGTGAGAATTAAGTAAGTTTATGCACATAAAATACTCATAATCATGGCCAGCACACACTAAGTACTTAGTAGATGCTAGCTGTTGCTGTTATTTTCTTAAATCTATTGGCATTTAAAAGCCTGACCTGTAGTCAGCTTTTAGTAGACTGTTCTGATGATTCTTCTCTGGACTTATCACTGTCCTTTCTCCCTATATTTTCAATGGTTAATTTATTGAGATGGATAAATAGGACCTTACCTTAAAGTGACCACCAGCAACCTTGGAAATTAGTGAGCAGAGAAGAGTCATTACCATCAGCACCTGTTTACAGGATCAAGTAAGCTTTCTTTCACTATATACTCTTCATCAAATAGAAGTACCCACCCCTGCCGCTCTTTGGGCACAGCACCAGAGAGCTGCAGAAGCAGGATGAGAACCTGAACGGCAGGACCCCAAAGATCCTTACCTCATCCCTTCTATTTCAGTAGTGAGCTAATATTTTATCCTTCACATCATGCATTGTTTTTCTTCTGAAAAAGAAACAAATTTAGAATTTCCTGAGATTCCCATTTGAGAAATTTTGGTGTCTAAAGAACATATTTTCTGCTTGAGTCTCCATCATGTAGGACTCTGGGTCCTACATGTTTGAGAATGAACTGGGAACTTATGATAAGATTAGAAGTTTTGATTTTGTGGCAAAGATTTCTGGTGATTTTTGAGGGGAGGGGAATAGATATGATAAGATACTGGTACTTAACAAGCACAATAAAAACATGGTAGATCATCACTGTTACTTATCATTGACTTATGGCCACATGGTTTCTCATGTATTGCCCACAGAAGAACTGTAGTCACAGGTGGCCAGAGTAGATCTGAACGTGGTTCGCCCATTTGGTACACAGTTGTTCTTTTCCTCTGAAGCAGTGTCGAAAAGGATTTCATTGTACTTCATTTCAGAAATAGAATTTGTGATAGATTGGACAAGTGCTGATCTGGTTTCCTTTTCTTGTTAAATAACTTTTATTCCGTTTCTCCCATGTGCCAGCTGCTTTCACAAATGCCATTTTTGCTATATAATCTCTAAAAAAGAATTAGTTATGCAAATGAATACTATAAAAAGAAAGGAAGAGAAAATATTGAAGTCTCTACTAGAGGGCATATTGTTCTCATATTATTTAAAATAAACCCAGGCTTTCTTTAAATATAATTAAAATTCATATTTTAGTATTTCACATTGGTCTTTCCTCACAAGGTTGGACTTACACCAATAAACACTAGAGATACCTCTTTTATGGTAATGCACATACAGATTTGGATGTTTTCCAAGCACAGGTTCAAGGTTCAGTTTCTATCATTTATGAGCAAGCCTCATTTTCCTGTCTATACATCTGGAATAACTGTGCCTGCCATTGGGATTACAGTATGTAATATACATAAAAACCAATCTGTAAGGTGACATATGAGTGTAAGTTATAATAAACAATCAAAGATTTAAAAATACCACCAGCTTGAAATACTCCTTTGAATCAGATATATTTTTAGGGGGGGAGGGTACTAGGGATTAAACTCAGGGGTACTTGACCACTGAGCCACTTCCTCAGCCCAATTTTGTATTTTATTTAGAGACAGAGTCTCACTGAGTTGCTTAGTGCCTTGCAGTTGCTGAGGCTGTCTTATGAACTTGTGATCCTCCTGCCTCAGCCTTCTGAGCTATTAGGATTACAGGCGTGTGCCACTGAACCCTGCCTGAATCAAATACTTCTTACTCACCTTTGATCTTAGGCACACACTGAACATGTAACCAGTTCATCTCACTGAGCATGAGGGTTCCCATTGACATTAAACATCTCCATTTGGGCAGAGCCTTTTAATAAGATAGAGAGACATATAATACTAACATAAGAAACTAAATATGGTAATAAAAATGAAGAAAAAGGGAAAGAGTAAGATATTATAAAGACTTGTTCTAAATCTATTTTGGGTTAGAATTCCTATGACTTTAAAATGTTATTTTCTTCTTTAAAATTGGGAAATATAATCCAGGCAATCCCTACATCCTGATGGCAGTACTGAGGGAAGAACTATGGAATCATAGTTAACTTCAGCTGTCCTCTGTTGGACATCTGCTAGGACTGGCAGTAGAGCAGTGTGGCGAAGCTAGAGAAATCAGATGTGTCTTACTAACCTTGGCCAGATTACCTCGTCTGGGACTTAACCGATTCACCTTAAAATGAGAACGATGTAGTGCTTTCTTTTTAAGATGCACATAAGGACTGAGTGTTAAGGTTACTTGCATTTTTATTTTCCATTTGGTACCGGGATTGAACCCAGGAGTGCTTAATCACTGAGCCACATCCCCAGCGCATTTTTATTTTTTATTTTAAGACAGGGTCTCACTAAGTTGCTTAGGCCTTGCTTATTTGCTGAGACTGTCCTCAAACTGGTGATCCTCCTGCCTTAGCCTCCCAAGTTTCTGGGATTACAGATGTGAGCCACTACACTCAGTGTACACTTTTAACAACTTTGATGTGTACTCATATCACCTACAAATCCTCTTAACATGAAAATTCTGGTTCAGTAGGTGTGGGGAGGGCCTGAGAATCCCCCTCTCTACCATGCTCCCTGGTGATACCTCGGGCTGCATCATGCTGTCAGTAGCAAGGATGGATACCTCGTAGAATGGTGCCTGGAAAATTGCAGGACTTCATAGATGTCAGATACTGTTAAACATCGGGCACTGAGCTATGTGTTTCCACAATCATTATTATGGTTAATCCTTGCAGCAGCCTAATATAGCTTCATTGTCCAAACAAAGAAACAAGTCTGCAAGGTTGGAAGTGTTAATGTTTTACTTGAACCAGTTTTCTTGATTCTCAGTACTTTCTTTGCTAGGAAGTATAAGAAATTCTTCCTGATTATGAGGTATGGATAAAACTAAACACAAACAAAACTCACAACAGATCTACAGCCAAACTTTCTTGGTCTCAGATTTTTCTTCTGTAACAGGCTGCAGGAGAAATCCATAGACACCCAAATGGCTTCCAGTGTGTGGTTTCTGTTTTTTCCAAATGTTAAATATTTTTCTAATTGTATTTGTGAAGAAAAGGCAAGCAATACAGAGTAGTATAAAAAATAAGTGTCATCCTTTCAATTTCATTTTGCAGATGCCCAATTTCTATTGTTGCATAAGAAATTACCAAAAGTTGGGTGGTCAGCTGGGTTCTCTCTCTTTGCTATTTTCTTTGGTACTGGGAATTGATCCTGGAGGCACTTTACCACTGAGCTATATCCCCAGTCATTTTTATTTTTAATTTTGAATCAGGGCTTCGCTAGGTTGCCCAGGCTGACCTCCAATTTGTGATCCGTGACCCTCCTGCCTCAGCTTTCCAAGTGGCTGGAATCACCGACATGCACCACCACACTGGCTCAACGGAGTTCTTTACTCAGAGTCTGAAAAACCTGAAATCAAGGTGTCAGCCAAGTGTGGCTCCTCTCTGGAGGTTCTGGGTGGAAATCCACTTCCAAGCTCTTTCAGATTTGTTTATTTTCTTGTGGCTATGACCGAGGTCTTTGTTGTTGACTGTGGGCTCGTTGGCTGGAGTCACTATAAGTTCATTCGAGGTTACTGCTGGATCTTTTCTGTGGGCCCCCTCTATCATTTCCTCTTCAAATCAGTAAGTGGACACTGAGTCCTTCTTGTGCTCTGACTTTCCCTCTGCCATGGTCCATGTGATCAGGTCAGGCTCCCTGGATAAGCTCCCTTTTGATTCACTCCAAGTCAACTGGTCCATAAGCTTGATGATGTCTGTAAAATCTGTTTCTCTACGTAATGTAGCAGAATGACAGGTGTAACATAAGGGACAGAGATCCTGGGGACGATTTAGAATCCTGCCTACTCTACTTTTTACATCAAGTCAACACAAAATTTATTCTTCTTCACTTTTTTTCTCTTCCATGCATGCTGTGGAGATGTTTCTTAGTAAATAGAAATACACTGGCCTTTTAATTACGGGTAAATGGGGAAAAGATCAATAGAGGGAAGGGAGAAGGCAGTCAAGGAGGAAAGGGGAAGGAGAGGTACTGGGGACTGAATTAGAACAAGATATATTTCATGCTTGTATAATTATGCTAAAATAGATTCTACATGTATAACTAAAAAGAACTAATAAAAACAAGTAAAATAAAAAGTGAGAAAAAGAGATACACTGGCCTTTTAAATTGCTGAATAATACTCTATCACAGGGATTTACTATAACTTACCTATTTGTCTATTGATACCTGTTTAGATTGTTTCCATTTTTTTTTAAAAATATAAACATGATGATTAATTATTTCTTTGAGATAAAACAACTCTAATTCCAGAAACGAGGCTGAAGCAGAAAGACTATAAGTTCACATCAGCAACTTCGCGAGATCCTGTCTCAAAATAAAAAGTAAAAATGGACTGGGAATGTGTTGGATTCAATCCTCAGTGTTGGGGAAAAAAGAAAAGAAAAGAAAAGCCAGGCTCAGTGGCTCAGGAGGCTGAGGCAGGAGGATGGAAAGTTCAAAGTCAGCCTCAGCAACTTAGGGAGGCCCTAAGCAACTCAGTGAGACCTTGATTCTAAATAAAATATTAAAATGGGCTGGGGATGGGGCTCAGTGGTGAACCCAGTCCCTGGGTTCAATCCCTGGTACCAAAAATACTACCCCCAAACCTCCCCAAGCCCCCAAACAAACCTGGTAAGGATGTAGCTCAGTGGTAGAGTACCTCCACTCCACTGTTCAATCCTCAGTACCACCAAAAAAACAAAACACAAAGATAGATTGCTAGTTGGAAAACTGTGGATCAAAAGATATATGCATTTCAAGTCCCGTTCTATATTTCCAGTCCACCTTTTGGAAAAGTTAAATCAGTTTTATATTCCCATTAATGGCTTATTGTGATTGCTTGTTTTCCTACACCTTTGCAACACTAAATTCTTCTAGTAGTTGCTAATGTCGTGAAAAGGAATATGTTATTCTTTTTATTTACTCTTCTTCAATAACCAGTGAGGTTGACAACTTTTCTCTCTTTATTTTCCACATGTTGCTTCATTTGGGAACTATCAACTCACTTCCTCTGTCAGTTACAGCAACAAAAGCCAACTAACTCCAGCCAGTCTTGACAGAAACAGGTTTTGCTGAGAGGATGGGGAGGAATTTACAGAATCCAGGAGAAAGTTGGAAAACAAGGTTTGAGGAAGGAAAGCTGGGCAGTGGGGAATGCAGTCTAACCACAGATCAGGAGATAGGTCAGGAGAGGACAGGACAGGCAAGAAGCGGTCACTGGCATCCTCTACATATAATACCACTAATGTCTCAGATGTCTTGACACAGCTGTGAGTAACTTCTCTGTTGCCCCTCTATGTTTGTATCTTCAAGACTCAAGACTCAAGAGTTCCAGGAGGGAGCAAGCAATTAAGTGAGCTAGGACACACAAATGAACTATGGGAACCAGTGACTAAGAGCAGGATTCTCTGGCCTCTCTTGCTCCTGCAGTTGAAAATGGGATCTTACTTTCGACTAACACTGACCTACATTAGATGGGCATTCAAATGCTAGGTCGCCCACCTCAAAAACATACAGGTCTTCATTTTTCCTATCGTAGTGCTTTTTACCTTCTTATTTATTAGATTTTTTTTTTTTTTTTGTACCATGAGCACTTAACCACGGAGCCATTTCCCCAACCCTTTTTATTTTTTTATTTTGAGACAGGGTCTTGCTAAGTTGCTTAGGGTCACTAAGTTGCTGAGGCTGGTTTTGAACTTGTGATCCTCCTTCCTCAGCCTCCTGAGCTGCTAGAATTACAGGCATGTGCCACCGCACCTGGATATTTAGGCATTTTTAAATTCTGGGGGTATTAATACTTTTGTCATGTATATTGCATATATTATTCCTTTTGCTTATTAATTTTTCTTTTTCAGTCTTACTTATTCTAGATATTTTTTTGTGACAAAATATCCTTTTAAGAAAAGTGACTATAATTGGTTCTTTCTTGCAGAAACTGTTAAAACCCACATAACATTGTTCCTTAATCAAACAAATCCTATTGTCCAGGCCACAGTCAACTAAACTAAGAATCTGGTCTGTGGAGAAAAGTAGGTTGTAGGTTGTTACACTTAGACGTCTGATGTCTTTACTTGTTCTCTGCTAGCAAAGTAATGGCACACTGAGTGATAGAAAGTTCACCTCAGTTCCTTCTTTGGAAAGTTAAAGATGTTAGTTGAATAGGAGAAGATGGGCCATTCAAGGTTAGGAGCAGTCTGGCCTGTTCTTCTCCTGAGCTCCTGGAATCCAGCGGTGGACAAGATAAGACTGGGAGGACAGTGTAGGCAATAAGGAATTTCCTGTTTTAGCTTACATTCTTATGGAATCTTGTCATAAACCTCCACAATAGAGGTTATTTGTGAGTGTGGCTTTTGCTCCCCCCAGTATAGTTGAGGACTTTCATTGTTATAAACCCTATACTGCTAAAGCAACTTAAAAGAAATGATTATATAACATGGGTTGTTATTATTATTATTATTATTAGTAGTAGTAGTAGTAGTAGTAGTAGTACCAGGGATTGAACCCAGCCCTTCTTTATATTTTATGTAGAGACAGGTTCTCGCTGAGTTGCTTAGAGACTCACTAAGTTGCTGAGGCTGGCTTTCAACTCACAATCCTCCTGCCTCTGCCTTCTGAGCCACTAGGGTTACAGGTATACGCCACTGCCTGGCAACATGAGTACTTCTTTTAAGCATCTCCTAAAATAGATACTCTTTGGTAGCCAGTTTGAGAATTTGTTAGGCATTGTCTTTGTCAAAAACATTCTTCTTTAATGCCCATCCTAATGAGCTTTTGCATGCTGAGCTCTCTCTTGCTACAGAGAAAAACTTCACTTCTAGCAAAAAAAGACCCACAATCATTGCTGACCAGCCTCCCCCAGGTGGGGTTAATGTTCTTCCTGTTTCAGAAAACCTAAGTACCAATATTTACAAAGCTCTGGAGAGATGTAGTAAACCTTATATATGCCTTAGACGAAGAAACGAGTATGATGCCAAGAGAAATTAATTTCTACATAAACTCAAGAGGACAGGCTGAGGTCATAAAGGGAACCAGAACATGTTTTCCAAAAGACTCAGTGGGCAGATAAATGCATATTTCCAAATCAATACTTTCCAAAGCTCATAGAGAAAAATAAATAATGTTTTCAGGGTAACATGTTTTTCCAAATTTACTGCTTACAATTAAAGCCTATAAATAGCTCCCGGTGGTGCTTAAAAAAAAATTCCTGTGTGTTTTCAACCAGCTTTATTGTAAACTTTTAGAACACAGTAATATTTTTTTCTCTATTTTTGTCAGGATAGATAAAGTATACTTACATGGGTTGTAATTTCCCCCTTTGACATTTTTTTTTTTCTGGAAAGATAAACTTCTCAATTACTGGACGGACAACTTGCACAGAGTGTTTCCTCACCAGTGTGTTGATTCCTAATATATTAAGCTACAATTTCTTGTTGGGTACTCATGTGCACTCATGTGCAGAAAGGGCTATAAGTGTGTACCTTGTAGGTAACTTGAAAATGTATATATATTGAAGTTTGATTTTTTTTTTTGGTGGATTACTAGTGGGACAGTATTCTCAAGATGAAGGCTCCTGGAAGTGATGGAGGGGTGGGCGGAGAGGGAGAAAAGAATGTTTTATGCTGTGAGTGGATTCTGAAATGATTTCTCTAAGAGTTGCTATGGTCCCTTTCTCCTACATGTAGAAGATAATTGGACTCTTTGTTCATTGGACTATTTTCTCTCAGAAAAAATGAGGCATGGAGGGATGAAGGAGTAACTCAAAAGGAATTTACGAAGGCAAGCAGAGAAAATTTAATTTTAGCTTTGAAAAGGAGCAGAACTCAACTCCCCTTCCCTGTAATGAGTTCAGGGAGGTAACTCCCATCCCAGTTAGGAGCCTGTGCCCTACTGGGCGGCCATGCTGAGCAGGTGGATTAGCTGGTGGATTAGCCGAAGTGCCTGGAAATGACAATGGAAGGGCATATTTGATAAGTCTCTGGCTGGACATTTTTTAAAATTAGCCAAGGCCAAAATATTCTTTTTGGACTAAGAATGGTATCAGCCATGCCTTGCTATCTTGTCTCCTTTACCTCTTATCAGTACTTATTTTAATGTACATTTTCTATAACATTGTTCATTTTTGTGATCCTAGTTTGAACACTATTTTCTCATTTTTCCAGGCTTCTTTCTACCTTTCATTTTGTTTTGTCTGTCTCTTTTACTATTGCCTTTCCTATCTCCTCTTTCCCCTGCCACTTTTTCTACCTGTTTTCCTCCACCTCTTTAAAGGCAAGCCTTACCCCGGGCCAATTTGTGAAATTTCAATGTCTCAGTCCTTTTTAACCTGGATCATTTCCTTTGCCCAATGGCTTTCACTTTATAATTCTCCAGTGTTGATAGGTTCTTTTCCTGTCAAAATGAAAATATTACAACTTATTTACTCCAAATCTTATTTTTTCATGAATCTCAGCTTAATGACTACCAAAGGGTTCAGGTAAAGGAATGAAATACCATATTGAAATTTTTTAAAAAGATTTTTTTGTCATTATAGTTGGACAGAATGCCTTTTATTTTTTTATTTTATGTGGTGCTAAGGATCGAACCCCATACCTCACACATGCTTTGCTACTGAGCTTCAGCCTTAGCCCCCAGAGTGAAATTTTAGGGAAAGACTTCCAGAGGTACCAGGGATTTTCATGGATCCTGTGGTTCTTTTTCCTCTCTCCTCCATACAACTTCTTGAAATAGTGGGAATGAAGGTTTGAGAAGCACTTTGCTTCCTTTTTCAGGGCCTTGGAGGGCTCAGACCCTCTTGTGAGCAAGGAAGCATCTTTTGTGACAAATACTGAAACTGAGTCTCCGGGAGCAGCACAGCTGGACTGAAGTCCAGGCAGCCCCAGAGAGCCAGGAGTGGGCTGGCCACTGGAACTGGGCTACTTATTTAGTTTGCCTTTGGCCATTGGTGCATTATAATTATTGGATTTGTTGCTATATATGCATACATGCCTACAATATAACAATGCAATTTGGTCAGTTTCAGATTCAAGTCCACAGATAGATCTCAAAACTGGGGAACTGGTTTATAAAAACCAAAATCTGAAGGGATGCAGGTACCATTGTCTAAATAAATAAATAAATAAGTAAATAAATAAATAAAATTTTAAAAAATCATTATTTCGGATGTTAATCCAGAAAACTGACAGATGTTGTCCAGGTGTTTACAATGCCAATCAACAGTTTGGGGGCTCTGATCCCAGGAAGATTACTCCAGGCACACTCGGTGCTCCTCGATGCTCTGCACTAACCCTTGTCTTAGACTTGACAGTCAAAATTCACCTCTGTATTCCCATATCTGAAAAGCTATCCCTGATCACTCAGGCAGGGGTGTGGAACCCTTCCTCCTGCTTCCACTGACTTTTGTCTGTGAATACTCTCACAACACTGCCTTACGGTGGCCTTTTCATCTGACTTTCTCTCTAGGCCATTGCAACGTGAGGGTGCAAACTGCATATAGACTGAGTCCACTGTGCTGAGCATGGCAGAGAGCGGATGCCTAGCAAATGTTTCTTGAATGAATGAATACACGAATGATATCCCTGAGGAAGCCGAAAAAGGAAAACTGGAGCCGTTGCAGCGTTGCAGCGCCAGATCCCAAAAGAAACTTCTGCCACTGAGATGAAAAAATGTGACTTTGACCTCAAATTGTTTGAAGGCTTTCTTGGTGTTAAGGGAAACCAATAAGGTTTTAGAGAGCTTCATTATCAGCAGATGGGAAGTAAAGGAGGAGGGAGAGGCTGACTCATTCCCTTGAGCTGGCAAAGTATACAATACACTCCAGACAATGGCGAGAAACCATCCATCTGTCCATGGAAATCAGGGAAACAAAAAGGGCCTGGGTGGACACCTCCCTTCCTCTCCTCCTAGCTTTATCTAATTGTATTCCCCAAAGCTATACTTTGGGACCTTTTTGCTGGTCCTCACCCTCTCTGGGATAATGAAACCAGAGGAGGAACAGTGGGACAGGTTTGGGCATGTGCTGTTCTGAGAGATGTGGAGGGCCCCGGGCACGTGGATGTTTGCAGAACTTGAGTACAAAGCATGGAAAGTTGGACCGGGAATGGAGGTGGGTTGGGACAGATGACTTCTCTTTCTTCTTATAAGTAAGTCTTTCTGTATTATTTGAGTTTCTAAAATTATCTACATGAATTATTTTGATAAACTAAGAAAATATTTCTTTTTCAAAACAACTAAGAGTCAGATGGAGAGGACACTCATGGGCCAGGCAGGGCGGTGGGAGGGAATGCATGAGTAATAGTCACACTTTGGAGAAAGGCTGTTTTCGTGTCTGGTTTGGCTCCTGGATGAGGCTACTGCTCCTCTGACAGGATGAGCTGGGCACTGTCGAAGAAGAAAGCTGGCTCAGGATTCCTGGATTTGGTTCTTCACGGTCCAGCTTCTCTGCTCAGGCATGACTCCAGACTCTTAGCAATATTAGCCGTCAACCCTGTGGTCCATTTACCTACCTGGTGATTTGTGCATTTCCCTCCTGACCTCAACTTCCTTTCTGATGACACTTCATTTCTTGCCCGGGGGCCTAAGGGGTCATGGTTAGCCCCTGCAGTAACAGTTTTCCTGATTTTACGTGGCTCCCAGGTTATCTGCTCTCAGGCCTTCTCCTGGCTTCTCCATTGCTGCAGCTGAATTGAAAGGACCACAGAAAAGCCTGAACAGAGATGCTGAGAGCAGTAACTAACACACAAGGGTGTTGTCCATCCTTGTAGTCACACCAGCCTTTAAGGCTTGCCTCAATATCTTCCTCCAAAGTGATCTTGGGTAGGTCCCAGAAACTTTCTAAGCCTTGATTTCATCTGCAGGTGAAAGTTCTGATAGTAATTAGCACTTTAATATAAGTTCAATACCCCCAGCTGCCTGGGAGGCTGAGGCAAAAAAGGACTGCAAATTTGAGGCCAGCTGGGGCAACTTAGGGAGTTTCTGTCTCAAAATAAAAAGGTTGGGGATGTAGCTCAGAGTGACAGTGCCCCTGGGTTCAGTCCTCAGTGTTGAAAAAAAAAAAAAATGGATATCATCATTTACGGACCCTGTTCTTTAAGGTGCAAAAATCACAACAAAGTAATTGGTCTATGATCAGTCTGTTCCCACCAATCACTGGTTCCTCATTGGTCACTCCCACCCTGAAGGGCTTGGCCTCGGGGGATAGGTGCCCTTTCAGTTCCACCAGAATCATTTTGTTCAATTGTATTTAAATGATTTTCTTCCTTTCTGTTTTGGTGCTGGAAATTTAACCCAGGGGTGTTTTACCAGCCCCAGCTACATCCCAGCCCTTTTTATTTTATTTTGAGATAGTTTCTCATTAAGTTGCCCAGGCTGGCCTCAAACTTGCTATCCTTCTGCCTCAGCCTCCTGAGTAGCTGAAACTATAGACATGTACCGCCACACCTAGGAAATTCTTACTTTTTTTGGCTTAAAGACACTAGGCTCAGATTCTCAGATTTCTGCTCCCTCCCTGTTTTTTGATGGCACCTATGTTGGTCATCTATCTGTCATTGTGACAAAATATTTGAGAAAAATCAACTTAAAGGAGGAAAGATTTATTTTGGCTCAAGATTCCAGTCCATGGTCACTTGGCTCCATTGTTTTGGGGCTTGTGGTGAGGCAGGGCATCATGGCGAAATGGTGTGGTAGAAGAAAGCTGTTCACCTTTTGGAGACTATGTGGGGTAGGGAGAGTGAAAGGGTAGGGGAGAGCCCCAGGGTCCCATTATAGCCCTCAAGGGTGACCTACTCCCTCCAATTAGGCCCACCTCTTAATGTTTCCACTACCTCTCAAAAGCACCACAAGCCAGGGACCCACCCTTCAACACATGAGCCTTTGGGAGACATTCCACATCTAAATTATAACAGTTTCTGAATGGGAGGCTGAGGTGACCTTATGGTGGTATAACAGTGGTCTGCTTCACACTTTGAATATTGACCTTTTTGCTCTGCCACTGAGAGTTTTTTTTAAATTTTAAAATTATTCTTTATTTGTGCTTTTTAGATATGCATGAAAGTAGAGTGTATTTTGACATATTGTACATATATGGATTATAACTTCCCATTCTTGAGGTTGTACATGATGCAGAATTACACTGGTCATGTATTTTTTTAAAATTTTTTATTCTAATTAGGTATAGATGACAGCAGAATGCATTTTGATTCATTGTATACAAATGGAGCATAGCTTTTCATTTCTCTGGTTGGACACGATGCACCATGTGTAGTCAAACGTACCTAGGGCATTGATGTCCATCTTATTCCATCATCTTTTCTGTTCCCGTGTCCCCTCTCTTCCACTCCCACCCCTTTGACCAAAGTTCTTCCATTCTTCCCAGCGCGTCCCCCCCCCCCGCCCCGCCCCATCAGCATCCACTTAACAGAGAGAACATTAGGCCTTTGGTTTTTGGGGATTGGCTTACTTCACTTAGCATGATATTCTCCAACTCCATCCATTTACCTGCAAATACCATAATTGTATTCTCTTTTATTGCTGACTAATATTCCATTGTGTATATATACCACAGTTTCTTTATTCATCTATTGAAGGGCATCTAGGTTGGTTCCACACTTTAGCTATTGTGAATTGAGCTGCTATAAACATTGAAGTGGCTGCATCACTGTAGTATGCTGTTTTTAAGTCCTTTGGGTTAAGACAGAGGAGTGGGATAGCTGGGTCAAATGGTGGTTCCATTCCACATGTTCTAAGGAATCTCCATACTGCTTTCCAGATTGGTTGTACCAATTTGCAGTCCCACCAGCAATGTATGAGTGTGCCTTTCCCCCATATCCTTGCTACCACTTGTTTGTATTCTTGATAGCTGCCATTCTGACTGGCGTGAGATAAAATCTTAGTTTTGATTTGTGTTTCTCCAATTGCTAGAAATGTTGAACATTTTTTCATATATTTGTTGTTGGATTGTATATATTCTGAGAAGTGTCTGTTCAGCTCCTTAGCACATTTATTGATTGGGTTGTTTGTTTTTAGGAGTCCCCTGTGTTTCTGCTGTGATAGTGAATCAATAAAACTTCTTTTTCCTTTTTCTCAAAACCATGTCCTCATTATTGGATTGATATTGGGAACAAGGACCGAGCTTTTGGTAAAGTGGTAGAGGAATTTGAGTACTCTTTGGCGTCTGTATTAGGATTCTTCAGAGAAACAGAAGCAGTAGAATAGAACAGAATAGAAATCATGCAGAAATCTGTTAGATTGGCTAACATGATCGCAGAGGCTAAAATTTTCTAAGATGGCTATGTGCAAGCTATGTATGAGCTGGTAACATGCTCAGTCTAAGAAGCTACAACTTGGGAGGTGATGATACATTCCCCAATCTGAGACAGAAGGCCTGAGAAACTCCCTTCTCCCGAATGTCTTTTGTGCAAATCCCAGAGTCTAAAGATTGAAGGACCTGGAGTTTAATGGTCAGGGGCAACAGCAGCATAAAATGTACCTGCTCTGGAGGAAGATCTAGAGGGGGTGGGGAGTGCCTCCCCCTTCTTCAATTGTAGCCCTCCAGTCAATTGGACAGGGGCTCCCACATTTAGGTTGGGTCTTCCCACCTCAGTTCCCACATTTAGGTTGGGTCTGCACACCGATCTTTGGAAACACCCTCACTGACGTACCCATGGTGTGCTTTGCCAATACTCTAGAGATTCCCCAGTCCAGTGAAGTTAACACCCAAATTTAACCATCACTGTGGCATTTGGACACTGGTCTCTGCTGTGCATGGTTGACTTGGAATACTCTGGGGACTTGTGACCACTGAGGGAGACTGGTGTCTTCCTGGGGTGTTCTTCTGTTATCTGACACTAAAGCTTGCTTTTGGTGTAACTTACTGAGATGGCGTTTCTTTGTGAATGCCACAGAGGTACAATGGGACTCTTCTTCTTTCTCGTTCAGGCAGTCTATATTGTTGTGGATCATTGGCAAAATGATTAGCAGTTAGTCTGGGTCTGGAGATCCCTGGTTTATAGTATCTGCAGATTTCTATGGTGCAAAGATTCTTGCCTTGGCATTTCAAGCTACTAATGCGAGGTCACCAAAGGCAAAGACAGAGGTGTACCTTATAGATACGATAGATGTAAATAATCTCAAAAGCATAAATAATAATAAAATGTAGTATAAGGATTACAAAGTGATAATTTTGAGAATCTATTCTCTTTATTCTTAATACATTTATTTAATTGTAAATTTAAATAATTTAATATTTAATAATTACCATGTTTATCAACTGGCCT
Organism: Geosciurus inauris; assembly: GCA_004024805.1. NCBI lineage: Eukaryota > Metazoa > Chordata > Mammalia > Rodentia > Sciuridae > Geosciurus > Geosciurus inauris. The sequence continues at coordinate 222,799 of PVHX01000588.1, read as the reverse complement.
CCAAAACCTCGTTTCTTCTTCCTTCCTTCCTTTCTTCTTCTTCTTCTTCTTCCTCCTCCTCCTCCTCCTCTTCATTCTCCTCCTCCTTGTCCTTTTCCTCCTCCTCCTCTTCCTCTTTTTCTTCTCCTTTTTGGTGCTGAGGATTGCACTTCATGGTAAATATGGTAAGTACATACTCTGACACTGTGCTAGATTCTCAGCCCCACAAAATTTCAGGCAATTTAATAGTCATGTAACTGAGCCAGTGAACCAGTTCTGGCCCACTGACAGGTTACATAGCCTGCTTAAGGCAGCTTCTAGTAAGCTTCTAATCAAACACTTATCTAAGTTTCATGTTCTGTTGCAGAGGCAGCTTGAGAAACATAAATTTAGGACCAACCCCACTATCCACAAGTTGATGCAGAAGTGACTAATGATGCAATATCTTCCCAGTTATGAAAGAAGAAGTGGGCAGAAGCTTCTCTGCCCATGGCATTAACCTTGACCCACATAACCCATTCTCCCCCCTCCCAGGGGCATTTGGTCCAATAGGCAGATTGTCAAAATCCCCTGGACTTTTGAAGCAAATTCACTCAGTGGCCAATTCACAGAAATTTCATTTCACCAAGTTAGAAATTCACCAGGCTTATTTTTATTTTCTTTTAGTTGACTAGTTTTCCTAATAACATTTTAAGGAAGAACATTAAATTTGGTCTCCTGCAGCAGCTGTAGGAACAGGACTGAAAGAGAGGGAGTGTCAGCTCTTTGTCAAGGAGCCAGTGTTGACATATTCTCCCTGCTGTGCATCTCCTGGAGCCATCTCCTCTGCTTCATCTAGACCTTTCTTTCCCCACAGTCTCAGGTACTTCCCTATCTACTTTGCAGGTCCCATAGCTCACCTGTCTCTCAGGACCACCTAGTACTCATAGGAGAGAATGCCTAGGCTATACTCCTGGATGCCCTTTATTCTAAAGGGTTTGTTCTTTTAAAACAAAATGAAAGAGTAGAAGCCACTCTAGTTCTGGAGATAAAGCTCTCACAAAGCATTCCTCATAGCACTTGTCTTTGTTTATTGAGTGAACTCAGGGTCTCTAATCACCTATGTGTTTTAAAATGCTGGGCTCAAGTATCTGGGCCCGCTGGGACTGAGCTAAGGCTAAACAGGGAAATGACAAAATTGGATCTGCAGACACTGAAGCACTAAAAGGGGGAATTTATGTGTAGGGAATTCAGTTAAGAGAGCAGTAGAACACAGATGAACAAAGACAGCTGATCTCCAGTCACAGAAGTCATGAAATCCTAAAAGCCTTTTCAGAGCTAACTGGACCTCCTTTTATTCTCCATTGCTATGCCTGCTTTGTGGAAATTTGTAAATTTATTTATACATATAATTTTCTCCCTCATGAGACTATAATTTCCATAAGAACAAGCATCATGCCAAAAGTATTCTCATTGTCCAGGATAATGTCCATGCACACAGAGGTGCTCCACAAGCATCTGGGGAAGAAAGAGTGGAATTGAGAAGACAGAAGGGATTTTCATTAACTGTATTTTAGGGTAAGGGAAAGACGCTCATGGAGGAGGAAAAAAGGAAAGACAGAGAAAGAAAAGAGATGGCACAGATTCCGGGAGAAGCAGGAGCAAATGGGATAAAAAAGAACAACACAAAACCCCAAAGCAGGAGTTTGTTTTGTCTAGGAGAAGAGCTCCCCTTCTTTTAACATGAAAGAAAGGAAAGAAGGGATGCATATATATATCTATTGGGTTTATAGTTTATTAAAATGTTGGTATCCGTTTCCTGGAGAAGTGCTAGACACCATTGCCAGCTAAAAGAGAAAGAGAAAAAAAGAAAAAGAGAAAGCAGAAGAGGAAGAAGAAGAAGAAGAAGAGGAAGCGGGAGAAGGAGGTAAGGAGGAAGAAGAATGAAGGGTTTAAGGATGTATTGAAATTGCTCCAAGGAAAGGAAAAAAGTTGACCAAAAAAGATTTTGGGGGGAGCATCCAGCTGAGAAGTAGTAGGACCAAATTAGGTTAGCTCCAATCTCACAGATGAGTGACAGGGAGTGGAGAGGAAGATGGGATGAGGACTTGTGGGAGGTCACCTCTCAGCCTGGTTAATCACATGTCTCACTGCAACAAAGGGCAGGATTTCTGGATGACTGGGACGGGTTTAGATGAATCATTCATCCCTCCAGCTGTGAAGACTTTTGAATGTGTTAGATAGAACTCAGACATCAAAAGCAGGCCCCCAGCAGTCAGCTTCTCTGAGGAGCTCCCACCAAGGGGCTGGAGTCTCCCTTGTCCTGCTGTGTCCTAGATCTGTAAGGCAACTCTACCCTTCGCCATAACTTCTTGCAGAAAGGCAGCTTCTATCTTAGAAATCTTACTGATATCCAGATTTCTTTAGCATCTAGATGACTGCCTTCCATAAGAGAAAGTACATAGACTCAGACTTTGATAGACTGAGGTTTAATTCTTGGCTGTAGTACATAAAAGCTTTGTGATCTTGAGTATATTGCCTAACTTTTTCAAGCCTCCATCATTCCAAATAAAATGGAGAAATCAATGGCAGAAGGATTAAGTGAGACAATGTATGTTTGTTAGTCAGCTTTTCGTATCTGTGACCCAAGTACCTGACAAGAACAACTTAGGGAAGGAAAAATTTATTCTGGTCCAAGGTTTCAGTAGTTTCATTTCATGCTTTGCTGGTCCATTGCTTTGGGCTGAGCTCAGATGATCCAGAACAACATGGTGGAAGGGTATGGTGGAGGAAATCTGCTCAGCTCATAGAAGCCAGGAAGCAAGAGGCATGGGGGGAGGGAAAGAAGAAAGAGGGAAGAGAGAAGGAGATCAGGCAAAAGAAATATCCTTCCAGGGCTTGCCCTACAGTGATCTACTTCCTCCAACTGGCCCCACCTCCTCAAACTTCTACCATCTCCCACAGTGACATCAAATTATTAATCATCAGTATATTTTGGTGTACTGGTGAGGTCAGAGCTCTCATGAGCCATCATTTCCCAAAGCCTCACCTCTGAACTTTGAAGCCATCAACACAGGAGTCTCTGGGAAACACTTTGTAGCCAAACACCACTATTTTAGGACTGGAGTTGTAGCTCAGTTGTAGAGTGCTTGCCTAGAATGTGTGAGGCACTAGGTTCAATCCTTAGCATCATGTAAAAATAAATAAACAAAAATAACACTATTTAAATCATCCAGCAAAATGCACAGCACAGAGTAGATACTGAATAAAATTTTGTAACCTTCTTCCTTTCCTTCCTTTCATTTCTTTTTCCCTTACATTTTTGTAAGAAGTGTTCTTTATTAGATTCTGAGATTCCTCAGGACAAAAAGTGACATCTTTGTCATTAAAAAGTAACTTTTGTCTTTCTTTAAATAATAGATATTAACTAAAAATTTCAAATCATGCAGAACAACTGCCTCCACCCTGCCATAACTCAATCTCATTTTCCAGAGAAAATCATATCCAATTCTTAACAGTTTTAGATTTTAAATATTCTGATATCATCTAAATTTGTCATCAAAAGAGTTTTATAGTGTTATTTCCTGATTTATACATTTTAAGGTTTACTTATGTTCCTATTTCGACAGAAAAAGATTTAGCTTACTTAAACTACCATACTATCTCTACATCCCAAATAATTGTCTCTTAAAGTCCTCTATCATTTAACTTTACATTAGTTTTTTTTTTTTTTTTTTTGGTATCAGGGATTGAACTTGGGGCCCTCGACCACTGAGCCACATCCCCAGCCCTATTTTGTGTTTTATGTAGAGACAGGGTCTCACTGAGTTGCTTAGTGCCTTGCCGTTGCTGAGGCTGGCTTTGAACTCGTGATTCTCCTGTCTCAGCCTCCCAAAGTGCTGGGATTGCAGGCATGCGCCACTGCGTCCGGCTTACATTAGTTTTTAATGGTACTGGGGATTGAACCCAGGGGCATATTACCACTGTGCTACATCCCCAGCCCTTTTAATATTGGCGGGGAGGGCAGGGAGATAATGTCTTGCTAAATTGCTGAGGCTTGCCTCAAATTTGTGGTCTTCTTTCCTCAGCCTACAGAGTCTGGTATTGCAGCCAGGCATCAACGTGTCCATGCACAATGTTAAATAATAAACAAATATTTTACTTTTTCTATGTATTATAAGTCATACCTCTTGATACCTTACACTATAAGACTGGAACATTATCACACCTACTCTTCCCTTCAGCTTTTCTCACCATTTTTACTTTGAAACTTGTATCATTTTTATATGATTAAGGTTGATAAAATTTGCTTTCTCTTCTAGAACTGTGAGGAAATCTTCTGTACTTTCCTGTAAATAGATTCTGTAAATGCTGGTAAATAGTGCTTGCATTGTTATTACAACCTGGCCTATTAATAAACATTTTATGACTTTTCTTGTTTGGATTTTTGTTTTTCCTAGGATTTCTAGTTGCCTTTATTTTTCTTGCACTGTAAGCTTCTTTCATATCTTTAACTCCTCCAGTGTCTCAGGGATAAGGTATATGGACTTCTCTCTTTTCTTGAACACCTCCTCCATGGACGTCTGTTCTAAAGTTAGCTGGTTACTGCTAGAATGGTTGCAAATCTGTTGTTCTGGAATCTTCACTCATTACTTCTCTGAATTGAATTTACCATGACCAGTATCCACTCTATTCTTGTTTCTTCTTGATTCATTTCTTTTAAGAAAAAAATTGCCAAAGTTAATATCTAATAAAAGATATGTTGAAGTAAATTTTCTAAGTCCTTGCATATCTAAAAGTATGTTGCCTTCACATTAATTATTAATTTGGTTGATTTAAAAGTTCTGAGGTAAAAACGTTTTACTGGAGGACTTCAAAGCTACGATCTACTGTCTTTAGTATTCAGGGTGTTGGGGAGGACAGCTGCAGAGGTAAGGTGCCATTCTCATCGATGGTAGGCACTTATGAAAATGACATCACTGTGGATGTTAACCTTGATCACCTGGCTGAGGTAGTACTTCTCAGGTGTCTGTACTGGAAAGGTACTATTTTAGCCCCTTTCCATAGCATGTCCTTTGGAAAGAAGTTATCATATGCAGTCCACGTAACTCCCCACATGGGGAGTTATACTCCACCTCTTTGAAAGCAGAATATTTACATAAATTATTAAAAGTTCTCCTACATGAGATATTTTTCTCACTTGTTTATTTAACTAATTATTTATTTATCATAGTACAGACTCAGAAATATTTATTTTATACTTTGGGATATAATCAAATATTACTTTATTTTCTTGCTGTAATTATTATAGCTTTGGCCAGTAGAAGTTCTTTCATTTGACCCCTTCACCCTTTTGACATACTGCTCCAACATTAAGGGTTTGTGTGTGTTTGTTTGTTTTTGAGAACTTCCTTACTTTTTGGCACTGTGAGATACTCCAGGCTCATCTTTTTCATTTCTTACTAAGGTCCTTGAATTAGACATGTCTACTAGAAGCACTGGTTTCTTTTACCAAAATATGGTATTAGAAACCAAGATCTGAGATTGAGGTGTGCTTGTTGCTATTGGAATGTTGCTGTTTCTAGATTCTCTCAGCTGAGAGAGAGAAAAAAAATTGTTATATGTCAACTAATATATACGTATATAAGCATTTCTATGTGTAACATGAGCATCTATGTTAAGCTAAACATGAGTTTACACTGATGTCTCCAACTCTAATCTGTTATCACATGGATCATTCTAGCTGCTTTCCTTTCTTATCTGTGAATCCTCACTCCAATAGTGAGAATCCTGGTTCATATCATCCCCCATGATGTACTTAATTATTCTACTCTAGTGTGCATGTATTGTGGCATCAAAATTGCTAGATGGTACCCTCTTGGGAAAGAGCTTCATCAGCTGGAGTTTCGTGCTTATGCATAGCTTCTTTTGCCTTTAGTCTTAGGAACTCTGTTTCCATTGCAATTCAATTTAGCATCTCCCTGCCCCGCTACTCCTTTTCTTTCTTTTCTTTTTTCCCCCCAGTACTGATTGAGCCCAGAGGTGTTTTACCACTGAGCCACATCCCCAGTCTCTTTATTTTTTATTTTGAGTCAGGGTCTCACTGAGATGCTTAGAGCTTCATTTAATTTCTGAGGCTGCTTTGAAACTGGGATCTTACTACCCACAACCTCCCAAGTGGCTGAGGTTACAGGTGTGTACCACCACACCTGGCCCCACTTCTTTTCATTGAAGTTTGTTTCATACATTTGCAATATAGTTATATTGTTAGATAACATGGTTAGATTGTTTTGCCACATTCTGCATTCATTCTGACCCTTCACCTCATGATTTTCTTGATGAAATTTTTAACAATCTCCTTCAAAATTTACATTGATTTCCTACCCCCAACTATTGAATTTTATTTTCTGAGTTCTTTTTGTTTCCTGATTTTACTTTGCTCCTTTTTCATAGATGTTAGCTAGCTGTTTGCATCTTTATCTATGAAAGTCCTCTTTCTGGAGACACTGAGAATTTTTGAAGTTTCTTCCCTCTATTTACTCTGTTTTCTCCCAAGTTTTTCATTGGGTTTATTCTATTGTCTGTGGTCCATGTTAGAAGTTCTCCTGGGATTTTTGGTCATCTTTGTTTAATTGCTCATGATTCTGGTGGGAAATCTAATTTCTGAAAAGAATCTCTGTGGGCGTGAATGAGTCTGAATAACACTAATTTCCCCGGAGGGCAGTGTGGCTGAACCCTTGTTGGGTGAGCCCTAACATCCTGCTGTCATTCCCGTTGGGCTGATTCCCTAGAGAAGTATCTTCTCATTTTATGCTGGAAGTATAAAAAAATATAATATAAAAAAGTCCTATTTTATGATCTGGTAGCTGAGTAGTTATGCACACAATCTATATGTTTTCAGACTAGTTCTCACACTCTTGATGATGCATGACTTCCCTCAGAGTAAGGGACGACTAAGTCTTACCTTTGCCAATCTTTCGCCTTAGTTGAGGGAGGAAGTTACTAGGTGACATGTTAGCAATCTAGGAAAAGGATAACATTGTCTTTTTCAAGCTTCCAATCAATCTTCTTTATCTCACTTCCAAACATTCCTTAATCCCCAGTTTCAGAGGTATCTGAGGCTTTTGGTTGTTTTCAATTGAAGATTAGGTGAGTTTTTTACTTTCCTCGTTGGCTGGTTTAGGATTTGGCCTTCTAGTTCTGCAAAGACCTTCAGTTAATGCTCATTTATCTGCCTTTATAACTTACCAAATATTGGGCTGTTACATTATGCCTTTTCTCCAGGTATGTATGTTTTTAAAAGCTTCTGTTTATTTATCTATCTTCCTACTTATCCATTTGTAGTGGTTTTACAGGGATTTTGGTGAGGGCAAAGTTAGATTCTTGTTTGTGATCTGTTTTCAATCTTTTCTCAAATCTAGCTTACAACTTTTTATTCCTTTGGTATAATTTTAAAGCATTGGGAGAAAGAGTCTAGGTAAGCCAGATCTAGGATGCCATATTACTCATTTTTATCTTCTCATATTACCTATCATAATGCATTCTGAATGCTAACTGTTCAATTAAATTAAAATATATGAAAATTAGAAAATGCCTATTGTGTTGTGCCTTGAAGTCAAAAGAACACAAATCGTATTTTAGAGATTTGATGCACCATGTCCCAGAAGTAACTGTCTCTCTACTGACTTTTTGCTTTCCTACTGAAATCAAGAACAAAGACTCTTTATGACTAGTCTCTTTGTTTTCACTTTTAAATAAGCCTCCAGGGAAGAGTAGCCAAATGCATTTATTATAGCTTATAAATCAGCAATATTAAAACCTGTATTAGCTGTTACCATTTGAAGTGTTGGGAGGGTGGAATCCAGCTGGGGTCCCTCCTTTCCCAGTATGATTCTGAGTTAAAATAGATGAAAATGTGAATAATTAACTTTGCCAATGGGTACACATACCAGCAACATCGATTCTCCATTCCAAATGCATTTGGTTGAATCTTGATTATGTGGCCAAACATTCTTGGACAGATGCTTTTGCTTTGGTGTATAATGAGTTAAATTATAATAAAGCTGCCCACTTGCCAGGCGCAGTGGTGCATGCCTACAATCCCAGCAGTCTGCGAGAGGCAGGAAGATCATAAGTTCAAAATTTAAAAAACCCTCAAAACCATCTCTAAATACATAAATAAATAGGACTGGGGATGTGGTAAAGTGGTAAAGTGCCCCTAGGTTTAATCCCAGGTACCAAACCAAACCAAACAAAAACAAAGTATAAAATAAACCTACCAACTTGCCTATTATAAAATGTTGTTGTCTACCTTATATAAATACAATTTGCTCATGTGGAAATATATATGGTGGTGGATGAAGAATTGGGTTTTAGTACTGTCTACTAATTTCAAGTGTAAGACTCTTGTCTATACTCAGCTTCCCTAGTGCTCTGACTTCCATTTGTATAACTCTGTTGATCTCACTCACACTGGCTTACTGATAACTGGCTCAATGATAATTCCTACCTGTGTGGGAATGAAGATAGCATGCGATAATGAAGATCAAGCCCAGTCAGGCCCCTTTAGTTTGTGAAGTACTATCACTATTGAGGAAGCACCTATTGGACTCAAAGACAGTGAGGGCAGTGCATTTAAAAAAAAAAAAAAGACACTAGAACCAGGTGCAGTGGTGCACGCCTGGAATCCCACTAGCTGGGCAGGTTGAGGCAAGAGGATGGCAGGTTCAAGCCCAGTGTGGTCAACTTAGTGATATGCAGTTTCAAAATAAAATAATATTTTAAAAAGAGCTGAGGATGTATCTCAAAGATAGAATACCCCTAAATTTAATCTCCAGTAACACACACACACACACACACACACACACACACACAAAGTTAACAACAAAAAAAAAAGGCACAGGGACTCTATCAGGGATAGCCCTTTTTTGCTTGTAGATTTGAAGAATTGCACCAAATAGATCTTTTGTGCATGCAAGTTCTGTTTCTAAATATTGTGACTTTTTTTAAAAAATAGCTTTTTACTGAAGAACAGGAGATACTTGAGATTTTGACTTATTATAGGTTCTAATCTTTCAAAAATCCTTGTATTTTACTTGGCTTCCTTCCTGACCCTGAAGTTAAATCTAAGCTCTCACATCTCACTGCTCATTTTTCAAAAATTGTTCTGTAAACAATGAGTCAGATCAGGTTTAGGAGGTAATCTACACTTGTCTGTCTAAACACTCAAAATGCTCAATGGTGCCAACATTTTTTCTTATAGAATTCTCTATACTGTCAAGGACTCTCAGTCATCTTATCCAAATGTCGTTGGTTGCCTTTCAGAAGAAAACCCGCCTGTGCTTTGGTTGTCTGTTCTGGGCTTGGATTTCTGACATTGAAGAGGCTTAGCACAGACTATCAGTGACAGTCAAGGCAGACGGACACAAAGCCATTCTCAAGGATTCTTCCTTTGTATCTGAAATGCCTTTTGACCACTGGAAAGGGGGCTGATCCTTCCCTTTGTTTCTTTTAGTGTGTTCACAGCAATACAGAAAAGGAGAGAGACCATCATATCCAGAGGTTTTTTTTTCCTTTCTTTTTTTCCTTCCACATGAAAGACTTCGTTGTTCCACCTCCACAGTTTACTGCCCTGGAGAAAGTTACAAAAGATCAAGAAAGGGAGAAGAATGATCATTGATGTATTTTCAGGGGGGCAGGCTCTGGGTACTTAGAAATACATTGATTTGTGAAAGTGGATTCTTGTAATATTTTAACAGTCTAAGGGGGTTTGCTTTATCATTAATGCTTTTGTACTGCTTGTACTCGATTTAATCAGGAACAGAGACTTTATGCTGCTTTATAAACCCACAACACGGTAGTTACTTGGCAGCTGTGATTAGATTTAATTAGTAATAAGCAGAAAATGTATCATTTTTTTCCAAGTCTTTCCCTACCCAATCTTCTCCCTACCTTTTAGTTTTGAAACTTTTTCACAGTGAAGTGTGTTTGGCACACCTGCTGCCCCCCATTTATTAGTGCTGGGAAATAAAAATGCAAACAAGCATGGAATAAAGTGAGACTATGTATTTAGATACTTGGATTTTATTTGCTTGTTTTGACTTTTTGGGAGGTTGGCTTTGGTTTTGGTATTCTTAAAGCACGTGCAATCTGTGCTCATGATCTCTTTCTTATACATGTTATTTCCCAAATAAGGAATCCCAATGATCATCATTTCTGTAAGTCTGCAAAAAGCCTAAGGAGAAAGGGAAGGTACAATAGAGTCAGGGGTTGGGGTGGGGGTTGTGTAGTAATTAGGAAAAGCTATTAGTGAATTAATGTATTAGTATACTCCTGTGAAATACAGTGCCTTATTAATGTAAATAAGACCAGCATTGGCTTACGACTCATCACACACGGTAAAAATATGAATTGAATACTGAAAATCCATTTGAGGGATTCTTGTTGAGGGTTTTCTTAGGAGTTTCTGGAATAGGCAATTGGTTTTTCTTCATGAGGGAAAGAACACATGAAGAAGAGAAGTTTGGGGGAGATGAGGAAATCCCATGTCCACTTTTCAATTGGATGGATTTAAAGTGTCCACAGATCATTGGATAGATCTGTTCAATAGGAAATTGACATGACTGTCATTTATTGGTTACAGGCCTATCCTGGATGGATAGATTTGGGAGTTCCTGGTATGTAATAATCAAGGTTCTTACAGGGAATGAAGTCATTTAGGAGGATAGGTGACTAGGAAGAACAATGGGTCAAGTCTAGAACCCTGGAGAATCCCTATAGTTTATGTAATGGTAAAACAAAGCAAAAATATCTAAGGAAACAGATAATCAAGAGGTTTGATAGGAACTAGTGGTGGGTAGTATCATGGAAGTTTGGAGTAAATATTTGAAAGGTCACTTGTCATGGACTGGGCATGGTAGAGCCTTACCTAACATTCCCAAGGCCCTGGGTCTAATCCCTGGCACTCCAGAACTGCACAAAAGTTCGCTTAGCACAATTGGCCAACTAACTCTCAAGACATACCAATTTGATCTTCCCCAGGTGAGGTGAGGATTTCTAGCAGGAAAAGAGCACAATGCCCAACAGGGGCCTTTAAGTCCCCACCACTCCTCCTCATGGGAAGCGACTGTGAAACATAGATTAGAAGTAGCTCATTATTAACAGCAAATAGAGGCCCAAGTTGAAGGTGGAGTTAATGTGTACACATTTATTGGTGCCAAATCAATTTTTTATAGGTATTTTCCTAGCAGAAAGAAAACGAATAGGAGAATATGGGATCTGGTTCTAATTCCTTAGTTCCATTTTAAGACTCTGCTTATATTATGACCCACTTTTATAAATATACATGAGTACACATCATACAAAGCCTTGTACTTGTTGCAAAGTCAACATTACAATTTTTGGTCTATTTCTATGGTTGATAATGTTGATAGTATTACTTGAGAACTGAGTAGTTATGAATGACCTTAGGCATCTTGGCAGAATATCTGGAAAAGTCAGCTGCAAGGTTTGTTTCTTATTTATTTTTTCAGTCATTCTAGTATTTCAGCCCCCCTCACTTTTCTTTTCTTTGTTTCTTTTTTTCTGCTTCTCAAGTTATTTTATAGTTCCCAGCCAATGTCCAAATGTGGCTCCTTGTGAATTCAGTGGGTCATGTAGAGAGGAAAAATTTAGTGTTTAGTTTTCATGTTTTGGAAGAGAATTAAACATTTCTCTATGTAATTTACATGAAAATATATTTTTAAAAAAACTAATCATTTTCACTTGAAAGTCTCAGAGTAAAACATCTTTAATTTTCTAGGTAATAAAAATATTAGTCCCAGGTGAGGGAAATTCTTTGTATTACATTTTCAAATAGAAGGACTAAAGAAAAGAGAAAATTAGATCATTAAGGTAACTTCATCCAGTAGTGACAAAATGGCAAAGTGTGGGAAGAGCCCTGAACAGGGAGCATTAAATCTGTTCCTTTTTCTATTAATGAAGTAATCTTGGAATGATACTCCAATTCACAAGATCTGAGTTTTCTCCTTTGTTAAATTATTGGATTTTGTTGTTATTTTTGTTGTTCTTTACAGTGCCTATACTCTGCAATTTCAAATAAGATTTCATTAGTTGACATCTGATAATGTATACCATAGATGTTTAGTTAATCAACATTCACTTAAACAATCCACTAGAGTAGTCTAGGTACATTATTACCTCTGAAAACCATATTAGATGATGCCTGTCACAGAATACCAGCAGCCAGAAGATTGTACTAGAATGACCATGAATAGAATATAGAAATAGTCCATTAGTTAAGGTTTTATATTTACCAAGTGTCTTAGTCAGTCTTTAATTACTATAATAAAATACCTGAAGCTGGGTATTTTATAAAGAAAGGAAATTTATTTAGTTCACAGTTTGGGAGATTCAAGGGTATGCATTGGCTCTGGTGAGGACATCATGTTGGATGATATCAAATGGGAGGTATGAATGCAACAGGGAGTGATCACATGGCGAAAGAGGAAGCCAGAACGTAATTTAGGGGTCAGTCTTGCTCTTTTTTTTTTTTTTTTTCTTGTACCAGGGATTGAACCCAGGGGCACTTAACCACTGAGTCACATCCCAAGCCCATTTTCATATTTTACTTAGAGACAAGGTCTCGATGAGTTGCTTAAGACCTTGCTAAGTTGCTGAGGCTGGCTTTGAACTCAGGATCCTCCCTTATCTCAGTTTCCTGAGCCGCTGGGATTACAGGTGTGCGCCACTGGCCCAGCCAGTCTTGCACTTTTATAACAGCCCTCTGTGGGAACAACTAACTCATTCCACAAGACCAGTATCAATCTTTTCCAAGTACATGACCCCAACTGACCTAAGACTTCCACTAGGCCTCATCTCCTAAAGATCCCATCACTTGGGGCTGGGGCTGTAGCTCAGTGGTGGAGTGCTTGCCTAGCATGCGTGAGGCACTGGGTTCGATCCTCAGCACCACATATATAAATCAATAAAATAAAAATCCATCAACAACTAAAAAATATTTAAAAAAAAAAAAAAAGATCCCATCACTTCTTCACAACATCACACTGTGGACCAAGTTTCCAACACATGACACTTTGGGGGCACATGCAAACTATTGTACCAACAGTCAGCTGAATTTGTCCCCAAATCTAGTTATGCCAAGTGTATTTACTATTGGAATTGTATAATTTGCTAAATTGTATGAAAGTCAAAGAAATATGAATATGAAAAGAGAGCTATTTCTGTGAAAATTAAAACTAATATTTTGGGTAGAATCTATGCGAAAAGAATGCTGTATAATATAACTTGGTAGGATAAGAACATTATAAAATTGAGGAAATATTCATAAATGTCTAGAGAAACCTATTTTCATGTTTCTTCAAAGCCAACCTCTTTTCTTACTCCACTGAAACAGAAACTGCCGATAAATGGTGATGCTTTATGCAAAAATGTAACAGAACTCCAGACTGTGAGAAAATGTTCTACAGCAAGATTGACAAATGACTACACAAACAAATGATTGATTCAAAAGCAAATTATTTAGATGTACATTTATAATTTATTTTTCATCACTTTAACTTTTTTGTTGATTATCAGCTAATTGCCAGTTCTGACTCTACCGGCTTAGAGGGATTTTACTCCAGTTTGTCAGATTGAGGTCAGGATTGGGCTGCTAGTTTTATTCTCTTAATTTTAACAGAATGTACTATATGAATCAATAGTACAAATAAGATCCTGGAGAACTTTTATTTTAAAACCTGTCATTTCAAGTGTAAATGTTTATTTTAATTACATATTATATTGGTTTCTGGATTTGAACCCTGTTTCCTATTCTTACCATGTCTTGAAGGCATGGCTCCTACCACTGAGACGTTATAATGACAATAACGCCAGATCCCTGGGCTGAGAGGACAGACTGTTAATACCTACGAAGCACAGCTCCCTGCACACAGTTAGAACTGCAGCTGGGATCCTGATTCTTAGCTCTTAAAGGGGACTTCAAATGCTTCTATTTTCCAGTTGACTTTTAATGAAGTTATGGGCTCTGAAAATTGTTAGATGAAAAAGATTGAACTTTATGTACCTTCTAGGGGTAGCTAAGGCAAATTGGAGAGAATAATAGGAAAACTAGGACCTTGTAATTAGATTATATGGTGACCAGAGGTCAAAACCAAGTAGTGCTCAGAAATGTCATTTAAGGGTCAGTGATCACAGGCAGAGCTCAGCAGTGCTTGCAGGGAAGCTCCCCTGTGCTCCTATGTGGGAAGCACTGAGCTGCGGCAATGGTGGGGTACTGTGCTTAGGCGAGTATGCTCTGCAGTTGTTCTTTCCCAGCTTACTCTCAGCCCAGCAGCAAGAGCAAGCTTTGTAAAGCCTAATTCAGATGTGACACTCCTGTGCTCAGAACCCTGAGGCTTCTCATTTGGGTATACAAGTCAAAGTTTTTAGACAAAGTCCTGCAAGCTCTACCATGACTGGACCCTAATTAATTCTCTACTGTCATCTTTTATTATTCCCCTCATTTACTATCCTCCAACCACAATGGCCTTCTTGGTGTATTATTATTATTATTTGGTACCAGGGATTGAACCCAGGAGCGCTTAACTACTCAGCCACATTCCCATCCCTTTTTAAAAAAATTTATTTATTTTTTAAAATAAAAGAATGCATTTCAAGCCATAGTACACACATGGAGCACAATTTTCCATTTCTCTGGTTGTAAACAAGATAGGGTCACACCGTTTGTGTCTTCATACATGTAACTAGGGTAGTGATGTCCATCTCATTCCACCATCTTTGCTACCCCCATGACCCCTCCCTTCCCCTACCTCCCTTTGCCCTATCCAAAGTTCCTCCATTTCTCCCATGCTCCCCACCCCACTTCCATTATGTATCAGCATCCACTAATCAGTGAAAACATTCGGCCTTTGGTTCTTTGGAATTGGCTTACTTCACTTAGCATGATATTCTCCAATTCCATTCATTTACTTGCAAATGTCATAATTTTATTCTCTTTTACTGCAGAGCAATATTTTCCATTGTGTATATATACTACAGTTTGTTTATCCATTCATCTATTGGAGGGCATCTAGGTTGCTTCCACAGTTTAGCTAACATGAATTGTGCTGCTATAAATACTGAAGTAGCTGCATTACTGTAGTATGCTGTTTTTATGTCTTTAGGGTATAGATCGAGGAGTGAGATAGCTATTTCCCAGCCCTTTTTATATTTTATTTTGAGACAAGGTCTTGCTAAATTTCTTAGGGCCTCGCTAAGTCGCTGAGGCTGGCTTTGAACTTGTGATCCTTCTGCCTCAGTCTCCTGAGCTGCTGGGATTACAGGTGTATGTCACACACTGGGCCACCTTCTTGGTACTCTTAAAAAGAGAAAAGAAATCCTGCGTTCTCCTGTCCTGTGACCCTTGTTCTTCTCTCTCTGACAAGAACTCTGTCACCCATAGCTACTTGTTCAGCTCCCCCATCTCCTTCAGGTCTTTGCTCAAATTTCACTTTGCTGGAAAGCCTACCTGACCACCACTCACACCCCATACTCTTTTTTTACTCAGCTTACTTTTCCTTTTAAAAATCACATCACTTATTTATTGTGTTTATTATGTGCTTCTCTTTGCTAGAATGTTAATTCTATGAGAACAAATAAGTTTATCTTTGTTTTTTTTTTCCACTTATGTATCCCAAGAACCTGAGACAGTTTGTTAAGTATTGGTTGAATGAATGAAGGAACAAATGAATGGAAGAACCAGAACCCGCATGGCCTGAAAACTCCCCAAGTTTTCCTAAGTCACCTGCTAAGCAAGTGATACAACCATCAAGCTTGGGATTTACTGAGGAGGGCAATGATCTTTTTAGAATGCAATGACTCTCTGACTTCAGCTATAATTTGAAAATCTCTCTTTTCCCTAAGTCCTACTATTTTCTCAATTTTGTTTCCTTAAATTCAGGTTTACTCAGGCAAAGCGAATCAGAGAACTGTGGACAAGACCGAGATGATGCAGATAATAAACATGTCTGTATCAATTTTGGCATAGGGGAAATAGCTATTAAAGCCTTTTCCCCCTTTCCTTCATTACTTGTCTCTAGTTTGGATTAATGATTAACTAGTGATTCAGCAGTTATGAACATTTTTAAAGTTAGGGAACTTTTACAGTTTCTGATCCTCTCCCAGGTGCATCCATTTTGGGATTTTAAATTCTCTTCCTTCTCTATTTACCTCACTGCAGTTTCATAGGGTGGATATATAATTCTCTTCATGTATAAAACAATCATTATGTTATATTAATTATAAAATTATTTAGATCCATCTCTCTGTCAAATGCTGATTTATGATATATTTTCACTTATCTTCACTCTAGCCTTTCAGGGGGGATTTTGAACTCAACAAATTTGTGTGCTTTTCAATATGAATATGACCTTTTGACTGATTCTATTAGAATCATTGGAAGTAATTGGTGACAGGTGCTGGATCCCATCGCAAGAGACTTGTGATCAGTATTTTTTCAAAAACTTTTTAAAGCATTTTTTAAACATTTATTTTTTAGTGGTAGGTGGACAGAATATCTTTGTTTTATTTTTATGTGGTGCTGAGGATCGCACGCATGCTAGGCGAGCATGCTACCATTGCGCCATAACCCCAGCCCTTGTGATCAGTATTTTAACTTTCAAGGTGAAACTTCTGAGCACTTCAGTTTAAGAACAATTGGATAAGCATTAGGTAGAACATATCTTTGTTAGTTTGGAGTACATTGAACCCAGGGGCACTTTACCACTGAGCTACATCTCCAGACTTTTTATTTTTTATTTTTAGATAGGGGCTCACTAAATTGCTGAGGTTGGTCTTGAACTTGCAATCCCCTTTCTTCAGCCCCCAAGACACTGGGATAACAAATGTGTGCCAATGTCCCTGGCATGCTACTTGTTATTGTAAATAAAGTTTTATTGAGACAGAGCCATGTATATTCTTTCACCTACTGTCTTTGTTTCTACCCTAAAATGGCAAAAATAAGTAGTTGCAATGAAGGTGGTATAGGCAGCAATACCAAAAGAGTTTACTATCTGGCCCTTTACAGAAAAAGGTTTTGACCTCTAGTCGAAACCTGGATTACTTAGAGATTATTCTCAAGTATTAAAATATTTTTAGATAAAATTAGAAAGTTGTCTAAAATATTAGAAACTATGTACAGAATAAATGAATAATGATATTTCTCTGTTGGAGTCTCCACAAAATAAATTAATTTAGGAATCCAAAGTCATGAGAAAGCAATTGTTTGTAAGTTTACCCCCAGAATTACTCCATAGACCATAAAACATATATTCATTTACTCAGTAGGGAGAGAGGAGACAGGCCTGTCTGGAGAGAAGCCATTTCAAGGTGGAAGACATGCTCACCAGGGTGTGAACAAGACCATTCACTGGTGTGTGGAAAAAGATATGATAACTTATGGTTTTAACATTAACATATAGACAGGAGAAGTCAAGCTTTACTAATCTTTAATAAGTAAATTGGCACTAGTCTCTGCACAAATATGCTATCAGGTTATTTGAGGCTTCTTAAAGAAAGAGTGGAAGTTATTCAGTCTCCAAGGACCAACCAACTGGCTGCGGAGTTCTCACTTGAATTCAGTGCACTGACACACACTCAAGCTTGCATGTACCTAGTTGAATAGATTTAGGGATTTCATTATCTACTTCACAAAATGGACAAATGGATTAAAAATATTCCTGCAAAAATATCTGAGATTGTAGGTAATAATTCTTGCACCACTCAATAATGAGAAAAATGGTAGATGTGGCATTTTCTCCTAATCTTTTGGAACCAGTTTTTCAGTAGCCTAAGAAGAGGTAAAAGATGAATTCAGAAATTCTAATGAATTTTGAAATGATTAAAATAATATATGCAATATGGATTTACTTCTTTATCATTGTAGACTTCACCCTGGTTGACTTCTATATCAAATTTAAACAAAAACTTTGCATAATCAGAGGGATTAAAAAACAAGTAAAAATGAGTTAATAGGCAAAATAGCAAGGTCCTTTTTCCTTTTATATTCTTGTATAATTATGAATTAACTTTTCAGCTATGAAAAGCCACAGAAATCATAAACATAATGTCAGACTGAATCACAAAGATTTAAAAAAATAATTATAGTAAATTCACATTATTTATGTTTTAATAGTATTAATGATTTTAAAATGAGAATAGAAAGATTTCTTTATACATTAATAAGGAGAACAAAAACTCAATAAACCACAATTTGCTATTTTATTTTATCCTCTTAGAATTTATATTTTGTATATTAGTATATATGATATGTTAATATATCACATGCATATATCATAGTTATATATACTATATATACCATATCATATACGCATATATATTTATTTCATTTACTTTTTTTTATTTTTGGCACTGAGGATTAAATTCACAGGCATTTTGGCACTGAGCTACATCCCCAGACCTTTCTTAAAATTTTTTATTTTGAGACAAGGTCTTGCTAAGTTGCTGAAGCTGGCCTCAAACTAGCGATCCTCCTGCCTCAGCTCCTGAGTACCTGGAATTACAGGTGTATATCACCGTGCCAGACATATATATTACATTTCTATAGAAATAAATATGCATGCACACACATATATACATTATATATAGAGTGCATGCATATATATAGGTGTATATATATGTATGGTATATGTTTAAAATTTGTTTTACGCAAAAGTTTATGTTTCAAAAATTTAGAAGCCACTGACTTAGATAATGATGTATGGATTCTACCTTCCACCAGGGGTATCTTGGGTTTATTGCTGCCTGTTCTTTGCTTCTGTTTACCTGATAAAAGCTTGAGCAGAGTAACACAATTGCAATAATTCCTTGGCATGCAACTATGTGTAAATATTTATTTCATATTGGCCTATACTTGGTTGTGTAGTTTATATTTTCTACATTAGTGTTGCCCTGTTTTATTTCTGGATATTTAAATACACAGCTATTACTAATTAAATATGCTTTGTGCAGTACCTTCCTTAGAAGTTTAGCTAAGTGATTCCTATGGTTTTGCTTCCTGTAGTCTCAGTTCCCCGTAGTCAACTGCAGTCTAAAAATACTGCAACAAAATTTCCAGAAACAAATAATTCATAAGTTTTAAATTGCATGGCATTCTGCGTAGCATGATGTAATCTCATGCCATCCCACTGTGTCCTGCTCAAGTCGTGAATCATCCCTTTGTCCAGTGCATCTTGTTCTGTTCGTTATCTGCCTGCCAATCACTGAGCAGCCATCTTGGTTCTCAGATCCGTGGCAGCATTGTTGGTGTGCAGATCACCCTTATTCAACAGCCAAATTCTTTGTCACAATGCTTACATCCTCCTCCCTCACGTCCTTGTATCACATAGACATTGTATCATCTATCATCACAGGAAGAATATAGATGAGTACAGCACAACAAGGTATTTTGAGAGACCACATTCACATAAATTTCATAAAATACATTGTTGTAATTCCTCCTCTCCAACCCCAAAGTTTATGATTCTGTGCATCAGCAAGAACAGGGGACTTTTTAAAAGGGGATTCAAAGGCTAAATTCCATGTGTTTTCTGTTAGAGTTCTGTTTCTTGTTAATTTGGGAGACAGTCATTTCTGAGATCTTCTGGTACCATCCTTGAAGTCTGGCTTACTTTGTTCCTATGGTGGATGTCCTCAAGGACAGATAAATCTGCTAAGATGGGAAAGAAAGATAATCCTGTTTTCCCTGAGATTATGGAGGGGGAGAGATCAGGGAGGAGCAGAGAGAGAGGAAGAGAAAGAAACATGCCCATTTTAAAAATAAGTTGCAGTGGCAGAGCAGCAAGGGTTATATTCAAAGCATAAAGGAGACCACTGTGATATTTCCCCACTGTCAATTTCTACATTTCCATTTCTATGGAAAAATGGGTGATATCTCTAAACTACTTCCTGCTGAAAGGCGGCAAAGTTGGGGGAAATAACCCAAAGTCCTTGTTTTCTATCAGGTGGGGTGTGGACAGTTAAGAGTATTCAGCATCAGAGCAGTCCAGAGGTCCACAGTGGCAGATGGCAGGTGACTGGACAAGGCATACATAGGGCAGGGATCATGCAAATGGCCAAAGTTGTTGCAACTTTCCTGAGTTGTTTCCTTTTTCTCAAAGTGAACGATGATGGAGAAACCTGTACTATCTCCTAATTCTCTGCAGTTGGCTCTCAACAAGTTTGCCAGCACCCTGAATCCTCAGCATGGAAGTGGGGTTCCTTGGAGAGTCAGGTCTGCCCAAGAAAGCTGGAGCCAGGAGCTACTCTTGGGTCCCATCTGGGTCACTACATTTGTTCTGAAAAGCTCAGTCCTTGTCCCTGATGCCAATCCAATAATGAGGACATGGTTTTGAGAAAAAGGAAAAAAGTGGTTTATTGCTTTGCTAGCAAAGGAGAAACACTGGAGACTCTGTCTCAAAGGCTGTGATTTTCATAATTATTCTATTTTGTGAATTATTGTTGTTGATCTTTCATTGTGTTTAATTTATAAACTTTAGGTATGAATGTATAGGAAAAAAATTTAGTATATATAGAGTTCTGTACTCTCATGGTTTCAGACATCCACTAGGAATCTTGTAGTATATCCCGCTAAAATAAGGGGGACTACTGTAATTTTACTTCTCAATGGCCATGTCCATTAAAAACTTTTCCCATCTGGAAACAACCACAGGCTCCAACAATATTGGTCAGTGGGCTCTTACAATTCTTTATTAGATAACAGGATTTCTTCTACAAATCATGTTAGTACTCAACTCCACTAGTTTTCTCTTTCATTTGTCAATTTTAGCCCACCTCTAGAAATTGTACCTTTTGTATTTTTGTCCAAGAGGAAAATCTCAGATAGTCTTGGCTACTAGATTGGCCAGAATGTCTGGCCTCACACCAGCTTAGTCTTAAGTGCAAACCTCACAAGCTTTATGGGGTTCAGCAAATGTCAAAATGCTCTCTGTTCCCTCCCAGTCCAGCAGCAATCTGGTGCCAATTAGAATTCATGAAAACAGACTGGCACTTGAGACATAGATGGAAACAATTTGTGGGGGAGGCATAAAACAGGAGGGGTATACTTCTCATGTTTATAGTCATCCCGTAAGGATATCTTTTTTGAACAAGGCTGGGTTTGAATTCCACATATGCTCAGTTTGAATATTTTAGAGAGAAATTCACAATAACTGCCTTGATGTGGACTGAGCTCTGATATCATGACTGAAGAAGTTTTTTTTTAAGCAGAAGTTTAATCATGGTAGCTTCATGTTGGAAATTAATAGCTTGGGGAAACCTAAAATGAAAAATAGAAGGAAAGTAACTTTTGGAGATATATTAGATTTGGAAGAATTTTAGAAGTGAGATGGCATTAATTCATATTTTAATAAAATGATTTTGCATAGGGATGAGGAAGGTGTGATCCTTAAATATGTGCAGCTAGTATAATGTGTATGTTATCCAGTAAATTCTAGGCAGGAAAGAGTAGTGACAGAAATCACACATTTTCTATTTATATTTCAACTACCTAAGACAGCTATTTATTTAGGCTTACAATGTGCCAGGTAGGTACTAGACCCTTTACATAAATCATCTGATCAGTTTTCAGTATATTTTACTTTAATTTGTTTATCTGTATACTTGAGGAACAGGATATGTCCTCATTAGAAGTACTAATTCTTAAACAGTGGTGTATTGACTTATCCTTCTTGGTGTGGAGGGAGCAGGTTGGGGAAAAGCTTATGAGAATTTCTGGGCTGCAGAATCTAGAATTTAACCTACTCTGTTTTCAGAGCCTATGTCTGAGTCATTATACTCTAATAGCTTTCATCTTTATCATTGTTCCCTGCCCAAATTATCTACTAGAAATATTCAGTGAATATAGGAGAAGCTAAATTATGACCCATTCAGTGATCATGAGAAAGGGCGCAGTGTGTGGATTCTGGGAATGTGATAACCCTGTCAGGTATCCTGTCAGATCCCTTACTCTACCCACTAGTGTTTGATCCTCCTGTTTTGATCAAGAGGTCTGGCCGAGTGATTCTGGTTGCTAAGCTCTCTAGGGGTGGGGGCCTGGAATTGGGATAGGAGGAGAAAAGGCAACTGGTCGGCTGCAGCCTGAATGAGAAACCCAGTTCCAGGTAAGACTCTTACCTTAATGGGGCACTGGAAATAAATGGGTCAGTTAGATGTTGAAGAGCTAGGAAGATGAAAGTGAGATACTTCCTGTGTGATGAAGAGAAAAAAAAGAGTTCACAGATAGGTATGCTCCTGGTGGGGACTTGGGTTGGTTGGTGGGGCCTCCATTGTGGGACGATGACAAGAGAAACAGAAAACTCTTTTGCATGCAATTAAGACTTAAATCATCTCCCTGCAGAAATTCCTATCTCAGTTAGACCTATGCTGTGCTGTGCTTCTCCATCTCACTGTTAGTGTGTGAGAGGTAGTCTCTACCTCAGTTTATTATGTTGCTTACTTCCTGGGCAGTGGAGCCCCAGGAGCTTGTAGTAGCTAAGATAGCATTGCATTTATCTGTTTCCCTTATTAGATGCCGATTGACTAAATATGTAATGACATAAATTTCATCATATTTATGAAATCCCATCTCTGACCATTATGGTTTATATAATAGATATGAAGCTCTGTGATGAGCAAAATGTCATGTTTCCTAACTCCTTAGATTAAAATGCAACTAGCCCTAGGCTCCTTTTGCAGAATTGAGGGAAATTCATTATCATATTCCTGCCTTCCCAACATTTTTGCTGGGTCATCTAGATCCTTAAAGGCTCAGCAGCAAAACACACTGTGCCAGAGATCCACTCACAAGTGGCCAGGAGCCCTTGGGAATCTCTGCCCATGGTTGCCTTCACCATTTGGGTTTGTTTGGGGCCACTGGTCTTCTACTTCAGGCATTAACATCATGTCATTGTATATCATTTCCTGCGGGGTAGCACGGACTTTGAAGGATGGTGGCAAAAAAGGATAAGACAACTTGGTCTCCAATAATTCAGAAGCCTTTGCTTAGGCCCCACGGCTACACTCATTCTGCACTGCCATGCCCCTTACAGGGTCAACACCAAACCAGAGAGTCATCTTCCTGCCTTAGAAATAACAATCATGTGGTACACACCTATAATCCCAGCAACTGGGGAGGCTGAGGCAGGAGGATCACAAGTTCAAAGCCAGCCTCAGAAATTTAGTGAGGCTTTAAGCAATTTAGGAACTTAGCGAGATCCTGGTACAAAAAAATAATAAATAAAATAAAAAAAAAGAAATAACAATCACAATATTTTTCTTTAATTCTAGAATTCTCCTTAGAGTCTGTGCTTTTTTTTTTTTTTTTTCATCTTTCTAAAATATAAGTGATACTTTCTGCTTTTTATTCCTATAGTTAAACTTAGAGGATCATTAAGGATGACTTGGGTCTTAGAGACATATGAAGCTGTCCACTGCCCTTTCTTAAGGTTGTGGGTAGAGTATCTTTTAGACCTTCTAGACAAGTTATCCCTTCCTTGGATAGAAGAATTTTTAATATAGAATAACAATTTGAATACAGGGTAAATTATTACCTGCAGCTTACTCTGCTATTTCAGAGATGCATGAAACAAAACTTTTATGTTTTTGTAATTACTCTCTTGAAGAGCAAAGATTTTCTTTTTTTATTGTGGCCTAAATATAAAATCCTATGTCACTGTGTTTTAACATTTATAATTTTTTTTTAGCTATTGGGAAAAAAAAAAGTGTTCTGGTAGACAAACCAGAGAGGAAACATTGCCAAGCTTGCTGCCAAGGACCTCACAGAGAGAGAACTAATGAAGCCAAACTCACAGGGCTCTGCTGAAAATGGGCAACCTTTTTTAGTCTCTTGATATCCTGTCAGTGTGATGACTTGGCAGTAACTTCTCAGGACTATGTGAGTGGGGGAGGGGGTAGAGAAATCTCTCTTGCGGGGCTGTACTTGGCTATAATTGCTTTATATATATATATATATTTTTTTTTTTAGGCCTGGAAATTCAATGAGATGCTTTGCCATTCTGTTAACAGGCAGAGTTCATCATAGCATATCCGTCATACTGGAGAACGTAAGGCAGGCTCAATTATATACTGTGTTCAGATACGTTCCAGGAATTATTTAAGAAATGATGTTGAGATGAGACCATTGGTTTATTGGCTTACCTTTGGTAGAACATCCTTAAGGTCCTTCCCTGCCCACTGATCTCAGCTGGGAACATTATAAATAATGGTGAATCTTATTAGTTGATATTTGAATATTTTCTTTTCCTGTAGACTCTTTGATCTCTAGACAAATGTGTTAATTTCCTCTCAGCATCCTTTAAGTTCAACACAAAAGGATGATGTGGGTGTGGGGTACCTTGTCCAGGGGCAAGCAACCTGCGCTGTAATGGTGCCTGACCACCACTGTTACCTTGCTGAAGCACAGTGTTATTTTATGTCTTCTTCATCTTAAAATTAAGTGGTCTCACCTATTAAAGGCATCATTCTCAAATTTGTTCTAACTAGTTATATATGAAAGTAGAATGCATTTTGACACATTGTCTAGAAATGGAGCATGACTTCTCATTCCTCTGGCTGTGCATAGTGCAGTGACACTAATAGTGTAATCATACATGTATATAGGGCAATAATGTCTGTCCAATTCTACCATGATTCCCATCCCCACAGTCCTTCCCCTCCCCTCACTCCCCTCTGCACAATCCAAAGTTCCTTCATTCTTACCTGCCCCCTGCCTCCACTGTGGGTCAGCATCTGCTTATCAGAGAAAACATTCAGCCTTTGGTTTTTGGGGATTGATTTATTTCACTTAGCATGGTATTCTCTAGTTCCATCCATTTACTTTCAAATGCCATAATTTTATTCTTATTTAAGGCTGAGTAATATTCCAGTGTGTGTACCACACTTTCTTTATCCATTCATCTGTTGAAGGGCATCTAGGTTGGTTTCACAGTATGGCTATTATGAATTGAGCTGCTATAAACATTGATGTTGCTGTGTCACTGTAGTATGCTGATTTTAAGTCCTTTAGGTATCAACTAAGGAGTGGGATAGCTGGGTCAAATGGTAGTTCCATTCCAAGTTTTCTAAGAAATCTCCATACTGCTTTCCATAGTGATTGTGGCAATCTGCAGTCCCACCAGCAATGTATAAGTGTACCTTTTCCTCCACATCCTTGCCAACATTATTATTGCTTGTATTCTTGATAATTATTCTGATTGGCATGAAGTGAAATCTTATAGTAGTTTTGATTTGCATTTCTCTAATTGCTAGAGATAATGAACATTTTTCATATGTTTGTTGATTGATTGTATTTCTTGAAGTTGGCAATTAAAAAAAAAACCTATACCTCTAAGAATACACCACAGTGAATTTCCACATCACGCACAGCCACAAGACTGGGATCCTGATTAGAATAAGATGTACTCCATGTTTTTATAAATATGTCAAAATACACTCCACTGTCATGTATAACTGAAAAGAACAAATAAAAGTAAAATAATATAAAGAAAATATAGCAGCTAAGCTTGTAAAAAAAATAAAAACAAAAAACGTATAGCTCAGCCATGAACAGTTGCACATGCCTGTAATCTTGGTGGCTTAGGAGGCTGAAGCAGGAGTTCAAAGCCAGCCTCAGAAACTTAGCAAGGCTCTAAGCAACTTAGTGAACTGCTGTCTCAAAATAAAATATAAAAAATTAAAGGGCTGGGGATGTTGCTTAGTGGTTAAGCATCCCTGGGTTACTTCTTGGGTGCAAACAAACAAACATTATAGCTCAGAATTTGACCTCAGCACCTCGGGAATTTGGAGGTAAAATTTGTATGTATTGTGTTCCATGTACTTTTCTTCAGTCAAGATTTTCTGAATTTGACCTGAGTCAAAATCAGAGACATTATTTATTCATCCAAACAAAACAACAGAACATCTTGCTATTTTTTAAAAACTCCATTCTTCCTTGACATTGTTTTCAAAAAACTTGTTTTGGAAGGAACCTAACGTGAAAAATAGCATGGATGTGAGCTCCACATACCAAGGCCTCAAGGAATTTGCTTATAGTGTATTTAAGGCTTCATCAAAGCCTCTGAATTCCACCCAGTACAGGTGGTGTCGTGTGCAGAGTGCCTGTGATTGATACTGAACAGTAAGTGGATCAGCCTCGTGTTAGGGAGGGAGCAAGAGAAAATATAAACGATCTAGAGGCCTGCTTAGATCATGACAGGTGGCTCTTGATTAGGATGGGCACATAACTCACCTGGGTGCCATAGTGGAAATGTCATGCCTTATTTTAGAAGGAAATTAGATTCAGGATACGAGACACACTCCGGAGACTAAAGAACATTCTAATAACATAGCTGAAGTGTGCCCTTTACCAATGAGATTGATTTTCAAATTTTCTTTTGACAAAGATTAAGGTAAAAATAAAATGTGACACTAACCATGATAGATGAGTGAAAAAATTGTAAAAATTTGTATGAAGGATGATGGGGGATTATGTAGCATAGCTTTCCCATCCTAAATTCTGTGAAATGTTATTTTTTTAAAAAAACAATTTAAAAATGTGCTTTAAAATTTAATCCGTTGTAGGCAAATCCTTAGAGAAAGAAAACAGATCATTGGTGACCTGAGGCTGGTGAGGATAGCAAGGCTGGACTATCAATTGCACAGGGATGGTTTTGGGGTGATAAACATTTTCTGCAACTGGATTGTAGTGGTAGATGCACAACTGTGTAGATTTGATGATGATCACTGAACTGTACACTTAGGTCTATTTTATGGCATATAAATTATACCTCATAAAGTATATTAAAAAATTAACTGGCTGCAGCTTCGTGACTGGATTTGGCAATGATTTCTTGGATGTGACATCAAAAATACAGGTAACAAAAGAAACAAATAGGTAAATGTGACTACACCAAAATTTAAAACTTTTGTGTATTCCAAGGACACCACACAATGACCAGGCAACCCACGGAATGGGAAAATATATTTTCAAATGAAGTAACCAATGAGGGCTTAATATCCAGAATATATAAAGAACTCTTACAGTTCAACAGACAACCTTAACAATAAAAAATAATCTGACTGAGAGCAAAGGACTTGAGTAGCTGTGTTGACAAAGACATACAGATGGCCAGTAAGAAGAGGCTCCACAAGAAGAGGCTCCACATTATTGATCAGAAATGCAATTAAATGAGACACTACATTACACCCATTAGGATAGCTACCAAACAGGAAGTAACAGGTGTTGGCAAGGATGTGAAGAAACTGGAACTTTTGGGCACTACTGGTGTAAGTGTGCTAGAAAACAATATGGAGATTCCTCACAAAATTAAAAATGGTGTTACCATACAATCTAGTAATTCCATTGACTATGTTCCCAAAAGAACTGAAAGCAAGATCTCAAAGAGATACTTGTACATCCATGTTTATAGCAGCACTATTCACAACAGCCAAAGGTGGAAGCTACCCAAGTGTTCATTGCAGATGAATAGATAAACAAATGTGGTCTATACATATAACGGAATATTATTTAGCCTTAAAAAGGAAGTCAGTTCAGACACATGGTATAACATATGTGGACTTTGCAGTCATTATGCTAAGTGAAATAAGCTAATAATAAAAAGACAGATACTTAGGATTCCACTTACATGAGATACCTAGAGTAGTTAAATTCATAGAGACAGAAAATAGAAAGTTGGTTGCTAGGAACTGGGAGGAGGGTGATGGAGGAATAGGAAAATATTGTTTGTGAAATCATATTTACTTTTTGGCTTTTGCCTATGATTTCTGCCTCATTACTTCTAAGTGACTAGAATAATGTTGGAGTATTTTAGGCTTCAGAAAGCAAAGTCTCTCTTTCTTTCTCTGAGATCTCCCACCTTTCCTTTGATTTGCCTCTTTTTCTTCCCAAGTCTGGTCACAGAAATTAGAATTTTTGTTCCCCAAAGCACTTCAGAGGAACTATAATCTTCAATTCTCTGTCTTACTTTCTCTGAAAATAGATTGTAAGACCCCATGTAGAAGGGTTTTTGCCAGTGCATATAAGAAATGAATGCTGAAGAATCTGGGTGGACAGGTCTTGCTGGATTTTACCAGTCAGTCTGTGAGCATTGGATCATACCCTCTTTTACAATCACATTTCTACATGCTGTCCATGCCTATGCAATGAAGTCTCAAAATTAATCCAAGGACAGGGTTTGGGAGCTTCAGGACAGCTGAACATTTGGGGAGTTGCAGGAAGGCAAACAAGAACTCATCCACATGCCAGGAGGGTGCTGCACCCCATTCCTCAGGGACCAAAGCTCCTTTCAGAAATCACCCTGTGCCTGTCTTCATCTGGCTGCTCATCTGTGTCCTTTAAAATGGCCTGGCTGTGAGGGCCCAAAACAACAGCCTAGTCCAAAACAATGGCCTCCTATAAAGTTTACATAACAGGATATAATTGGATCTGAGGTTGTGCTATTGAATTCTGAGTTTTCCTTTGAGATGCCTTTGGATAGTTCATTTATTTTCATGGAATTAAATTTGACCTTTGTGTAGTTAATTTCACCTAGACCAATTTTACAAATGCTGGTCCTGCAGTTCTAATTTTTGCTTGGTATTTTCATTAGAACTTTACCAAATGAGCCCACAAGCATCTTGGCTGTATAAACATTCATATATTTTTGTCTTTAAATAGTGCCTGCCTCTTGAATTCCTTGTTTCTTCCATTGGTCCCAGTAATTTTCCTATTTATCAAAGCTTGGATCTATGGAATCGTTTTGGATCTTCCCTATTTCTCAGTGACACTTTGGGTTTCTCAGACCCCTATTTCTAAACGTGCTGTATAAAATTGACAAGTAAGTTTAACTCTGCAAATATTCAGATGATTCCCTATTAACCCTAATCTGCTTTTCTAATCTCCCACTATGAGCAAAATCAATTTCCTCCTACCAGTGTGGTCTTCTTAACACCTATATTCTTATTTTAAGATGTTTTTACCCTTGTCCTTCCTAAATTCGATGGTTTTCTCCCAATTTTTCACCTAATTTAATGATTTCTTTCCATCAAGCTCCTTCCTTAGGAACCTTTCCTGATTATTGCCATCTGAAATCATCTTAGCCTTCTCTGAATGGCCACCTAGAGGTTTCCTCCCTCCTTTGGGTCACTTAGTAGAGTGTGGGCCTATGAGCTGTTAGCACCAGACAGGAGTACCAAAACAAACCCTTTGGAGTCACATGACAGGTGGGTGTAAAGGAGGCAGGGTGGTAGGGGTACTTGTGGTCAGGGTCAGATAGCAAATTATTACAGTAGAAGGCACAACTGTGAAGAAAAGAAAAGAGAGTCAAAATTTTGGGAAACCTAAAGAATAATGCTAATAAGAACTGAAGCCAATCCAAATAGTTCAACTGCCAAACAAAGAGCTTAGTCACTAGGCCTTGACAAGAGTGCCTTCTCACACTGCAGGGCAGATCAAGAAAAAGAACTGTCAGCACAGTTCTGTTACCAGTTTCAGCACTTTCGACCTGTGCTTTTTTGAACAGGTCACTTGATTTATTTGAACCTCATTCTCTTCATCCATAACAGAAGAATCCTAAGGCTAAGTTATAGCATTTTTGTGACTATTAGATAAAATTAAAAAATATAGATAAAGCTCCTAGTAGATGCTCAGTAATTGTAGCCATTGAAACTTTTTTTTTTTTTTTTTTTTTTTTTTTGTGGTGCTGGGGATTGAACCCAGGGCCTTATGC
Source organism: Geosciurus inauris (assembly GCA_004024805.1). NCBI lineage: Eukaryota > Metazoa > Chordata > Mammalia > Rodentia > Sciuridae > Geosciurus > Geosciurus inauris. Next base: position 193,064 of record PVHX01000588.1, on the reverse strand, counting down.
ATGTGAGGCAAGCACTCTACCAATTGAGCTATGTCCCTAGCCCCATTGAATCTTTATCTTTATTCTGATGAGGTTGGTTGTTTTGTAGCTATTGAATAAAAGCTATCTTCTTTCTTGACAAAAAGATCACTGTGTAAATAAAGTAGTGTCCATGAATGTCAGTTCCCAACTTAAATATGTAAGAGACACTACTTTCTTTTCTTCCACTTTACCTTTCTACCTTTTCTTTCCCCCTTTCCCTTTCTGTTCAATTTTGACTTGATGTGAACTGTTGGGGAAGTTCTATCTCAGTGATTCCCAGGATTCCTCACCTCCTTCAGTTTGGGGACAGGGATGCAGGTCTTTCCCTTAGACACCAGGAGAGTTTTGCTACTCATTAGTCTGTCTTCCCCAAATCCTACTGAGATGTCCACCATGCTTACCATTGCCTCAGATATCTGCCACTTGGCCTTTAGGGATATCTGATCAATCTAGAATACTAGGTCAAAGTCCAGTGTCTTAGGAAGTGGAAGGAAGGAAAGAGACCATTGGCTCAGGCACACCTGGGTTTGTTTGTTAGGGGAAGAAAACTTGGTACTTTAGGCAGAAATTAAAATCTTTGGAAAAGGGCAAGAGGAATTGGGTAATTGAAAATCTTAAAGCCCAAACTACTGGAGAGCTTGTTTGAATTTTTAATTTAATTATTTGAACTAATTTTGATTTTTCTCTTCCTCTGTTAGAAGGGACATGCAATGTTTAAAGGGCATTACTAGTTGAAAAAGAGAACTTACAGGTTATGTGAAGCAGGAGGCACATAGCAGATGATCTCATGTTTTGGCCCCACTCTAACCTGGTTACTTAATGTCATCTTTGCCGGCACAGGTTAATTCGTCTGTAAAATGTAGGAGTCCTAACCAAGAATCCTTACAAGTATACTTGAAAACTCTCTAGAATCTTATGAAGTAAGAAAGTAACTTTTCCAGGGTGGTCTTTGCCATAGTTTGCTGAGTCACTGCTATGAAAGGAGGAGAATTCAGGGGCAAAACAACCTCTTTCCCCCCAGGTGTCACTGTTTCTTGGCTGTGTCTCTATTAGAGCAGATTTGTGATTCTGGTTTATAGTCATTTGTTGGCAAGTCTTACCTCTTCCTTTACTACTGAGTTGAAATTTTTTAAGGAACTGATTCTGCTACCCAGACACCTCCTGTCCCTTCTCCCCGCCCTCCCTGTTCATTCATATTCTCCTTGAATTTAGTAAGCGCTAACAACTATTATTTTACAGATGATTTTTTTATTTTTTCAGTGCTGGGGCAATTGAACCCAAGGTCTTGCACATGGTAGGTGAGCACTCTACCATTGAGCTAAGTGCTTTACAGGCGAATAGAAATGACCAACTTTAAGAACCTATTTCCAAAAAAAAAAAAAAAAGAACCTATTTCCTCTGAAAGTCCTTATGTATTTCCCTTGGAAAGTTGTCTCTGTGGTCTGCATTCTAACAAACTGAAACTGCTTTTGTTGTAGATACTTGTTAAATTTTCACTATTGTGCTTATCTCTTTACAAGCATTTTCTCTTTAAGCTTTACAAGAATTCTTTAAAGAAAATATTAACGTCACAGTCAGGATTGAGAAACCAAAGCAAAGAGAACTCAAGAGTTTATCCAAGATTGTTCAGCTATTAAGGAGCAGAAGCAGATTTGTGATTCTGGTTTATAGTCATTTGTTGCTAAGTTTTTCAGATTCCAAAGCCCACCTCCATATGGCAGAGATGCTTTCAAAATTCTGTAATTGCAGCTAGTAGTAGTAACTGCTTCATTATTGAAAAGGCAAACTGATTTAAGAGCATGCATAAAAGAACAATAACAATAATTAATTTGGAAATAAAATCTCTTTCCTAAATTCAGTTTAAATAGATTGATTTTTTTCAGCTATTTCATGATATAACATATAACACTGAAACCTAGTCTTGAGTTTGTAATCATGGTGCTTACAAAGGGTTATTAGAAGTTTTCAAATGCAATTACTCTACTCTTAAGGAATAGAAGTTTTCAGTGAGGAAAAAATAGGAAATGTTTTTGATATAAAGATCTGGGAAAGAAACTGATTGACTCAATCCCATTAGAATGATTTAGACTGGAAATAACAGCCCTTTGCTTTCAGCTTATTCTAAATAAGGAACTATTTTCGATGTGCAAACCATAATGACTCCCAATTCTCAGGACACTGAAAAACATTTTAACAAACTGCACAGGAAAGTGAAGGTTTCTGTTTGTGAGTGCTGAAAAAAGATATCACCACTGCACAATGACTCCAACTCCAACAATTAACCCTCTCTGCAACATCCCTTATGTGTGTATTATATACTTTTACTCCACAATGAATATACATTTGAACATTAGATGCATATTTTCCCTAAAGAATAATTTTTTGGAGATATTTGTGTCTCATTAAAAATCATGTAGAACCTAACTTGTTTCATCTTGGAAGTCCCTGTGTCCCCTTAAGTATCCCTCCCAACTTCTGGTTCAGTAACAACTTTATCAATGTCTGAAAATTTATTTTGCCTTGACAGTTTAAATATACAATATGGAAGTCGACTCATCCACATGTCCCTCATTTAAACTTGTTAAAAAAATCACTATGTGATAATACACACCTAGACGTTTGTTATTGTAAACACACGCTAGCAGCTATCTCCTGCCAAGTAATTGTTTATCTCTCACAGGTGAGGAACCTGACCACTGTGTTATTTATGTAATGATGCAAACTCTCTGATTCTAGTGTTTATGAAGAATAAAAAAGGGGCTGGGGCTGTAGCTCAGTGGTAGAGCGCTTGCCTAGTGTGCGTGAGGCACTGGGTTCAAGCCTCAGCATCACATATAAATAATAAATGAATAAAAGAAAAATCTATCAACAACAAAAAACATTAAAAAAAAGAATAAACAAAAATTTGGACAAGAGAACATTAACTCTTTACTTTTGGGTTGATTCATGTCAGTTTTTTTAGTGTTCAAAATTTTCTTTATTGGAATTCATATTTAAGTAAATGAATGAAAGCTTCATTTAAAAATCCATGTCCTATATCCTTATAGGATAATGTGTGTTTCTCTAAGTCATAATAAACCTTTTTGCTGGAAGATATCTATAAAATAATAAAGAAATGAAAGTATTATTTCAAGCTACTTCCAAGAATGAAGTTTGACAAATTCAGCTTCCAAGATACATTTCTTTTGAGGTCGAGGTTTGTTTGTGGCTGGATGAGTATGCACATGTGTGTGCCTATGTGTATCTATAGGTGCAGAGACAAAATTACAAACCACAGGTCACAAATTGGTGGTATTTTCACAGATGTTTTTTATGGAAGTCAACTTCATAGCATGGTATTTTGCAAAACTGAATTTGTTGAAAACTTTAAGTCAGCAAATAATAAAAATCCCCCAGTTTCTATGATTTCTTAAAAATGAAGAACAAAAACAAAAACAAAACAACAACAACAAAAAACATTTGAACTGTAAACTCTCTCTGCAAAAATTGGCTGGAGTTAAGGAAAGACTACAGAAGTGACTGGTTGCCTCATTTCCTCTCATGGCTGTATGTGACTTACCTGGCCCCATAAATATTTTGTTTGAGATCTTTGCTTTGAAGAAAACTCTCTGGAATGTTCTTTCAACATGGTTGATTGCTCATTGGTGATGATGACTTATGTAAAGAGGTATTAGAGGTTTCTCAGGCCAGTTCAGCAGCCAGGTGTTATGGAAGGCCACCTGTTGAGGACTCTAATAGTCCACCTACCTGAGACTCATGCAGGTGAAGGGTCATAATGGAAGTGGCAAGAACAGACTTATGAATCCTTAGCATGCTAAAGGCTTCATTTGGCCTTTCATGGATAAAAAGGGGGCAGTTTGTAAATTTTCATTTTCTTTGGGAATAGCTTTACATTATATAATAATCTTTGCTTTCATTGATCCATTTATTATTTTGTTGATTTTTTCCAGTAATTATATTTTATTATAATTTATAGAAACCCACCAAATATGAGTACAAAGACATGGATTTTTATTTATTTTTTATATATATTTTTTGGTACCAAGGATTGAACCCAGGGGCACTTAACCACCGAACCACATCCTTGGCCCTTTTTTATTTTATTACGGACAGTCTCACTGAGTTGCTTAGGGCTTCGTTAAGTTGCTGAGGCTGGGTTTGAACTCTTGATTCTCCTGCCTCAGCTTCCCGAGTCACTGGGATTACATGTGTGAGCCAAGGACATAGATTTCTAGATAAGAGTTTCATTCTTTTACATAAAATCAACAGCTTGGAATGGGAACAGCCTTTGTTTTATTTCCAGTTTTTATTTCCATCTTTTATCCCTTTCCTCTGGGAAGAAAGTTTCTGACTATAAATGTCTTCAGAACACACTTGTTTAGTAATGCAAGGAGATATGTATATGTAAAAGTGCATGTAAACCAGCAGGCTTGGCTTGGCTTTCATGGAGCAAAATTAAGAGGTCTGGCGATTACCTTAATGAAAACAGCAGACCTGTTTCTGTTCTGTGATGGATATTTTGGTTTTCAGTTAGTTAATTACTACAATGCCTGAATTAATTAACCAGGTCATTTTGCAAGCTGGAAAACATCTCCTTCAGGATGTGGCAGATATCCCCTGGTTCTGCCACTATTGCTATATAGTTGTTAGGAGGATTTATTTTTGAAAGTTCACAAGATTTCTTTTTCCTTTCTGATAATCCAAAAAATTTGCCTTCAGATCTGTAATGGATGTCACCACTTCAAAAACTGTAATCCTCTGTTTGATCCACTCCTCCTGTCCCCAGGAGAGAGTGTGTGTAACAGAAGGGATGCCAGGCATGGAGGGAAAAAAATGAGTATTTGGGAAGGTGAGCTGCCACAGCAATAAGTAGTACAAGAAAGGAGTTTGTCTCCTCAGTGAAGTTCTTCAGCTTGACTGCTGCTCTCCTCCCAGGTTTGGTTTCGAAGTTTCTAGGCATGGAGAGGGAAGGAAGGTGGTGTGGAAGAGGACTTAAGGAGGAGCCAGTCCCACTAGCAGTTATTGTTGCTCTAATTTTGCCTAAGGAGCCATTTCTGGCCTTGGGTCATGACCCCAAACAGGAAGTGCCTCAGAGTTCCTCCAAACACCCTGTGTGGATGAGGGGGTGGAGTTTAGCACCAAATACCCAGCTGCCAGCCTTTCATGTTTACAAGGGATCAAGAATAGGTCACTTAAGGTCAAGGATATATTCTTTCTTCTCACTCCAAGGAGCACACAGTATTGTTTTACACTGGAGGTAATATACTGACTTCAACTCCAGAGCTATATTTGGTTTGCAGTCTTTCTTTAATGCTGCCCAAACCCAGTCTATTACTGTTAGGGGCTTCAAAGAATTGTATGAATAAACTTAAACTTAGCTTGCATCCATGTCTGATGAATTTCCTGGAAGAAAATTTAAAGCTTCCAAATCCTGTTTGTTTCTAAGGGGCAACTAATACATGAGTATAAATTGGTGTTTGAGTAGAATCTAGGAAAACCAAAAAACAAGTCTGAAAGGTATTTAAGAGGTCATGTACTGCCTTCTCTGGAGGATACATACAACACCAGCCCACTCTGAGTCCTCTCTGAACTGCTGCTTTTTTTTTTTCTTCAGATTTTTTGCTACTTCAGGAAACCACAGTTATTGGCTGGTAGAAGATTACAGCAGTTTCCCTTGTCAGTGAAGTACTAACAGTATCTGGTGTGAAAGAGACCTCACACTATAAGTAAGTGCTATGGGTGATTGCTGAACGGGCAATGTGAAGTTGGTTCCCTGCACACTTAAGGATACCAATAATGTCCCTCCAGTGAATAAATTTGGGAATGACATAAAGTGTTTTCTATGCATTATCATTTCCATTAATTTACGCAAGTGTTGATGAGTATAAATTGTTTATGAGCACTGGGAGCCGCATCCCTAGGTACAAAGCAATCAGTTAAAGATTTGCCTGCATGCTGGTGGGTTGGGAGGGGCAGTATGTTTTATGAGTCATACAGTTTTAGGCGCATTAGTCTTTATGTTTACGTTGGGAAATGAACTCTTAGTGAAGTGTACTGGGAAAAAAAAATGGAAACTCAAATTCACTAATGGCATAAATCAAAATAATGGAAAAATAAAACAAAATGAACTCTGGTGATCAGACTGGAGATTAGAAATGGTCCTTTAAGGGGGCAAAAGATTTAGCTGTAGAGGGATCAGCTGGCCCATGCCTTCATTTGATTTCAAATACATGTAGCCATTTGCCACTACTTTCTTCAGGGACGAGGGAAGAGTAATAAAATAAAGGAGGGTGGAGAAAGAAAATAGCATGTAACTGTCCTACATTTATTGGTGGTGGTGTATTTTGCTGTAGTGTCTACAAAGTCTCATGCCTTTACAGCAAATAATTGACAGTAACTAGAGTTATTAGCCTAACTGCTTCTCATAAGTAAATGAATTTAATGCTCACATCGAACTTGTGAGGTGGACACTATCATTCACCCCATTCTACAGGTGGGGAAACTGAGGAGCAGCAAGGTTAAGTGCCACACTCAAGGTCTCATAGCTAGCAGGTAGAGAATCCTAGAACAGAACCTAGGAAAAAGCATTCTAAGCCCTGTACAAAGTGTGTGTGCATGTGTGGTGGTGATGGGGGGACCCCACTCAGAGTTAGAAAACCCCTGTGTTCCATTCCTAGCCCTTTTTATTGTGAAACAGGGTCTCACTAAGTCGTCCAGACTGGCCTTGAACTTGTGTTCCTCCTGCCTCAGCCTTCTAAGTCATTGGGATTACAGATGTGTGCTCCTGTGCCCAGCTAGGCACTATACTTGATCATAGGGCTAAATGAGAAATACAGTTTTGTGTTTTATAAAGTATGGTCTAAAATTCATCAGCATTAGACTTTCCTGGAGTTCTTCTTAAAGTGAAGTTTCCTTGGCTGGTATATCAGAGTCTTTGGGAGTTAGGTGTATGGATTTGTGTTTAACAATTCTTGCAAACTGAAATTTGAGAATCACTAATCTTGGGAATAGGAAGGGAAATGGAGAGAAACTGCTCTTGGTTTTTAGGGCCAAGAAAGATGCACTATTAAACCCTCTAGATTTTATATATACGATAATACTATCTGTAAATATAATTTTACTTCTTCCTTTCCAATCTGGATGCCTTTTCTTTCTTTTCTTGTGTAATTGCTCTGGCTGAAACATCCAGTACAATATAGAAGAGAAGTTTTGAGAGCAGACATCCTTGTCTTGTTCCTAGTTCTCCAGATCTTTTTTGGCACCAGGATTGAACTCAGGGCCCCTTAACCACTGAGCCACATCCCCAGCCCTTTTTTGTATTTTATTTAGAGACAAAGTCTCACTGAGTTGCTTAGTGCCTCACTAATTTGCTGAGGTTGGCTTTGAACTTGTTGATCCTCCTGCCTCAGCCTCCCCAGCTGCTGGGATTACAGGCATGTGTCACTGTGCTGGGCTCTCCAGATCTTGAAGGGAAGAATTGTGTTGATTGTTGTTAATATATTTGTAATTCACTATTAAAGACTGTAGTTTGGTATGTTCCATTACTCACCTGTATTCCATCAGGAGAGACACAAGAAACACAAAATGTACTTCTAATTCATTCACAGACTGCAAGTGTGAGTCTTCCCACCAGGACACTAGGCTGAAGAGTCAGGCACACATAGATTCTTATAAACTCCTAAAGAATAAATGCAAGTCTTCAGTTATTGCCCTCACTGTGGGGATTGAGTATGTCAGTGATCTCCATTTGTGGAGATTTGTTGAAAATAATGAGGAGCGTTTTCAAATTACACATATCTGAGTCTCACATAACTAGTACTGAGCCAGGATATAGCCTTTTAAAAAAGTTCCTAGGCCATTGGAACCCACTCTTTGGGGCGGGGCCCAGTGGCATAAGCCTGTAATCTCAGCAGCTCTGGAGACTCAGGCAGAAGGATCGCGAGTTCAAAGCCAGCCTCAGCAATGGCAAGGTGCTAAGCAACTCAATGAGACCCTGTCTCTAAATAAAATACAAAATAGGGCTGAGGATGTGGCTGAGTGGTTGAGTTCAATCCCCGGTACCCCCTACTCCCCGACCAAAGAACCCAATCTTTGGTTAAGAAACACTGCAAGACAGAAGCCAAGATTTAGAGGTTATATAATGTTTCCTGAATTCCATCAAGGTTTCCACAAACAGGACTCTCACAGATCTGAAAAGATAAAGGCTATAACTGCCTAAATTACCCCCAAACTAAATAGTGTAGATCAACCAGTAAGGATGCTCACAGATTCTGTGGATTTGGAATTCAAACAAAGCTTGGATCATTTATTTTGTGCTGTGATGCTGGATAGAAGAATGGAGGCTGGGCCTGGGATATCTAAAGGCTCATTTGCTAACATGAGTGGTGAGTGCTGGTCATCAGCTGAGACCTTAACTAAGGCTGCTGGCCAGGTCACCCATATGTGTTCTCTGCATAGGTCTTGGATTTCCTTACAATATTGTGTCTGGGTCCCAAGGGCAAAAATCCCCATGAAGTAGAAGGCATATTGCTGTCTCTGATTTAGATTTAGAGGTCTCATTTGTTGTGTTCTACTCATCAGAAGCAAGTTGCTAATGTGAACCATATTTGTAGGAGGAGAATTAGACCACCATTTGTGGGCAAGTGTCAAAGAATTTGTAGACATAGTTTAAAACCATCACAAGTACTATGGAAGAAACAATATAATAATCATTATCTAGTATTTATTGAGAACTGTGTGTCAGATCTGCTTCTAAACTCTTCATGTACACTGGATTGGGGCAGAGGGGAATAGGAGGAAGGGAGAGGGGTGGGAATGGGAAAGACAGTAGAATGAATGAGACATAACTTTCCTATGTTCATATATGAATACACAACTATTGTAACTCTACATCATGTACACCCACAAGAATGGGAAGTTATACTCCATGTATGTATATCAAAATACATTCTACTGTCATGTAAAATATAAAATGAATCAACTAAATTATAAAAAATAACCTCTTCTTATAAATTACCTCAGTCTTCCCACAAACTTATAGACAGTTAATATTATAATCTCTATGTTATAGACAAGGAAGTGTCAGTCACATAATTTACCTAAACATAGCTTAGTAAAAAAAATATGGTCATGGGATTAAGATCCAGGCATCTTAACTTTAGAAATATTTTCTTACTCACTACTGTGTATTACACTAGGACAGAAGAGACATAGGTTCTTGTCCAAAATACTAATTTGAGGAGGAATTTATTATGCTCCAAGTGTTTTCCATGCCAAAATTCCCATTCAAGAATAACCACTGAGCTTAATCTCTTTGTCTTGTCCTGGTTGACCAGAGATGGACTTCTCTGTGAATAAGATCTATGTTTGTAATAACCCTGAGGTCTGGGGCCAGAGCTCTGTGGATTTACTGCAAAGTTACTATATGCACCCATCAGATCCTCTCGCTCAGAACTTGGATCCAAGAGTAGGTGGGCAGAAGGCAGGAAATACAGAAAATAAATCATCAGGCTCCACAGGAAATATACGTCCTGCTAACAGGCATGGAGAAGGAAAGCAGAGAGACAAGAGTTTGTATGAACAAGAGCAGTAAAGGGAAATGCAGAGAGAAGTTAGTGCCCATAATAGAAAAGAACTAAAGTGAGTGCACGGAACCTTGGTCTAGGGACTATCTGCCTGAGTAAGGAAAGCAGACTGAGAGTACCTTTTCTACAGCTGCTCTTAGATGCCTGCTGTGTTTAGCATTCGGTGAAATTTGGCCCTATTACCACTGATGTCCTCTATGCTGTGCATCCTTAAAATAAATTCTCATCATGTAAGGTAGCTGTGAGCATCTTTCTGCTCTGTATGAACCGAAATACCCTTGCCCACCAATTGTGCCACAAATGAGTCATGTGGCCTGGGATAGGTCACTCACCTCATCCACCTGTTTCCTTAGTGATAGGTGAGGTTTGGACCAGATGATATCTCAGTTTACTTCCAGCTCCATTTTTTATTATTTTGAACTTTGACATTAGGGGTTTTGGTCACAGAAAATTTCCCCACTTTCTTTATTGCCAGCCCTGTTTCCAACAACAGAATGATTTAAATTTGAGACTTTTGTGGAAACAGGTTCCAATTACAGGACCAGTGTGCAAATGAGCACACGATGTGGCAGCCTGGAAGCCCCCATGCAGCCTTGCCTGACTTGGGGTCAAGGCAGCAGGGAGCACACATCCTGACCCTGTCTTCTCTCTTTTCTTAAGAAGCCTTGTTTGCTAAAGAGAGGTGAAGATGAACTATGGGAACTTGCAAACATGCTGATGGGAACTGAGGTAAAACAAAGAAAGGCTGTTGGGCTTGGTGTGGTCAGAGGTGACTGTACCACTGTCCAGGAAGGAAACCAGGAAGGGATGGTTTTACAGATGCTGCCAAAAATTTCGTTCCATCCAAGCAGAATTTACAGTGAAATGGAATAGCATTTGCATTTCAGAGATGTGGAAAATGGCAACAATAATAATAAACAAAAAAGACATAGAGTTTTAGTTGCACAAAGGCCCACAAAGACTCTGTGTTAACCTTGCCCCCTCACACTTCCATCTGCCCTTCTGTGCATGAGTTTGGATTTGGAGGAAATTGTAGGCAGAAGTTCAGGCAAAGAATTTGGAGAACAGGAAACAGCTTTGCCTCTGAGACCAACTTATTGTGTGATTATGGGCAAAACCTTCTTGGGTTCTCAGTTCTTCCATTGTATACTAAAGATGATATTGTCTGTCTGCTTATGGCACTAGAATCCTGTGCCAGCTAATGAGATATTGGGTGCTTTTGTCTTATTCTCAGTTGATTCTTTGCACTAAGCTACATATTTAGAGGGAGGCAGGTTAACTCAGACCTTCAAAGAATTATTTTATGTATCACCAGTATATTGCATGGTACATTTAGTACAGTACAGAAAAGCACTGAGTGGTATGATTGGCACCCCTAGAGGCCTGAAAGAGATAAAGGGCCTGCCTCTGTTAGGGCTCATTAGCTTCCAGGCCCTGACATCAAACATGAGAAAGAGAGGACTACAAATTCTTTACATGGGGGGAAACTTTAGTGATCCATAAGTAACAATGGGATTATACTTATCTCTCAACTTGCCTTCTCCACCTAATCAGTCTCTCTCACTCCCCAACCCCCGCCACCCCTGCACACACCCACCCACACACTCACACACATACACATCTTGGTATTATGTTATGACTGGACTGGGAGGACCACACTGAGTTGAATGGCTGAAAATGTGCTTTGAGTTCTTGGGGAAATAAAAACTTTACCCCTGGGTATTCCTTTGTGTTCTGAGAGTTCACTGAATGGGATTTTTTTTTTTTTTTTAATTCCCTGTATTAACAGAAGCCTCATTGCTGAACTGGGAGTCCTGACTGATTTATTTCAAACCTGGGATCCAGTGGGAAAATGGCCTCTTTAAGTATCTTATGAAATCTAGAATAACAGAGAGTAAAAATCCAACGATTGATCATTAATCAGAAGATAATGTCACAATTCCCAAGCTTTAAATTCAAGGAACTTCCCTGTTTCTGACCTAAGTTTGCTATTACTAGAATGGAAGCTTTTTAGAAGCAAAGACTACTGACATTGGTCCTTATGACATTGGTGTTTGTCAATTTGACCCTAAGGATGTTGTAAGCCCAAGGATAGTCTCATGTCCTGGTGAATTTGAGAAATGTTCTGTTAATTTGCCAGAACAGCTGCAGCTTCTTTCTCTATGTCCCTCTGGGGTATTTCCCTGTGTCCTAATTCTTTGTGCTCACCCTTCTATCAGCCCCACCCCTTTAAATGGACTGAATGAAGATTGCTATGCAAAATATTTTCTTGTTAAAAAATTTCAGTGTTGCTCTTGTTTTGATTAAAATGATTATACTAAAGTCCTTTGAGTTAAGTAATATAAAGTTTATGCTGATGAACACATCAGTATAACTCAACATATAGCATAATGCCTGACACATATCTAGCATTCAGCAAATATTTATAGAATGAGTAAATGAATATTTTCTTTTTCATATTTCTCATTTTTTTCCTTCCTTTCTTTTTTTTTTTTTTTGGAACTGGTAGTGGTCCAGCAGGTAGACAAGACTGAAGTCAAGCTGTGATCCAGATTCATGTTTTGGATGTGGTGGGAATTGTGATGAACTGAATAACACAGGCCACACATGCAGTGGGAAGCTCCTGTCCATTGCTGGTAAACAGAGTATTGGACAGGTTTCACTAAATAATGTTATTTTCAAGAGAAGATAAAAATATTTATTTGCATATAGAATCTTCAGATTTTCAAATGATTTAAATTTTATAAGCATGTCATTCAAAAATGTAAAAAATGTAAAGAAGTAGATCTAAAGAAATCTAGAGATATACCATGTTCATGGATTAGAAGACTATTATAGAGGTACAAATTCTCCCCAAGTTGACTGGGATATTCACTATAATTCTAATTGTATAATTAATGTGTCAATGCTAGAATTTATCTGATAATCAGTTAAGAATAATGCAGGCCATCTTAAAGAAAAAGAACAACTTTGGAGGACAATTTGAACTCTGCTTCTTCATACTACCAGATGTCAAGTCCTATACGCATGCATGCAAAGATAGATTAATAGAACAGGGTCTCAAACAAAAATGACATATAATATCTACTTGATTAACAACAAAGGTCTGGAAGAATTGGATATAATATGGAAAAAAGAAATCTTGATTTCTTTCTTATATAGCATGTAAAACTCAATTCAAAGTGGATTGTATATGTGATATGAAAAGTAAAAATAACACTTAAGGAAGAGAACATAGAAGAATATTTTTATGATCTTGAGGATGGCAAAGATTTCTTAAACCAGATGCAATGAATTCCAGCCACTGGTTAAAAGTAAGACCACTTGTTCATTAAAAGATACCAAAAGTAGAGTGAAAAGGTTGCCTATGTAACATACATCTTTCACAAATGACATGTGCAAAATATATAAAAACTTCTGAATATCAGTAAGAAAATAGACACACAAAAATAGAAGTATAGGCTAGAAACTTGAATTTGATAAAAGAGGATATCTAAATAGCAAGTAAACTTCTGAAAACATGGTCATTCAATAATAATTAGGGAATATACATTAAAAATACGTGACATTGTTGGTGGGAGTATAAACAATAACACCATTTCACAAAGCTGGAAGACTTTGTGGTAGTATACACTAAAGCTGCACATACATCTATGCTATGATCAAGCAATTCCATTTCCATCAAAAATGTACATATATGTGAGCCAAAAGTCATGCATGAGAATGTTCAGAGAAACTTCATTTATAATAGCCTCATACTGGAAGCAGCACAAGTGCTCATCAGCAGTAGAATGTATAACAGAATGTAATCTTTTTATGTAATGAAATACTATACAGCAATAAGAAGGAATGCTTGGGCTGGGGTTGTGGCTCAGCGGCAGAGTGCTTGCCTCGCATGCGTGAGGCCCTGGGTTCGATTCTCAGCACCACATATAAATAAATGAATAAGAAAAACAAAGATCCATCAACAACTAATAAAAATATAAAAAATAAATAAATAAATAAATAAATTTAATCTGAAGTAGAATTGGAAGGTATGTAAAGTTTAAAAAAAAAAAAGAAGGAATGCTTGATTCCAACATGGTGAATCCCAGAAACATAAAAAATAGACAAATATACACTGTAAGATTCTATTTATATGAAGTTAAAAAGCAGAGCTGACCTGTGAGAGCCTGTTGATAGTAGTTAAGGTGGGGATTTTTTTTTTTTTTTTGGCAATTACAATTAGAAGCGGAACAATTAGAATTACAATTAGAAGGGAACCTCATGAGTGCTAGCAGGTGTACTGTTTCTGGTTATGTGAGGGATTATGTGTATTTAAAATTTATAAAAATTCATTGAACTGCACTTATACATTTTGTTTATTTTTAAAAACACAATTTGGGGCAAACAAATTATTATAAGTAATTATAAGCTTTGCAGTTTGTGCCACCTATCCTGTGTCAAATTCTGACTGACCCAATCTGGTGCATGCACTGTTCGCATATGTCTATTATTCCATCCTTGGGCTTTTGTCTATGATCTTTGTCTGTGTGCAGTTTCTCCTCACCCCTTTTTATAATTCTACCTTTCAAGCCATAGTGAACTGTGCTTCTTTAGTGTTTTCAATCTGTATTGCTCAGTTGGATCAAAATTTTGGCTCAAATTTTAATTTGGATCTTCAGAGTAGTTTTGTGCTTCCCTAATTCTGGATTTTATAGATAACACACAAAATGAAAAAATAAGAACAATGTAGCTTATATTATTGCATCTAGCAGATATTTTTTTTAAAGGGGCGTTTTAGGGAGTGAACCTGGGGCACTTAACCACTGAACAACAGCTGCAGCCCTTTACATTTTTTAAAAATATTTAAGTCAGGGTCTTGTTGATTGCCTAGGGCATTGCTAAGTTGCTGAGCCTTGCCTTGAACTTGCTATCCTCCTGTCTCAGCCTCTCAAGTCTCTTGGATTACAGGTGTGCACCATTGTGCCCTGCTGAATCTTTATTTTACAGTTCATCCCTCTTTAACTCTTTAGTATTAAGATAAATCTCTCTTTTTCCAAGTGGTAAGATAATTAATGGAGATAGTATAATTGCCAAGGATTTTGGGGAATCACACTGCTTGTGTTCAAATCCTCTAGTACTGTTGGCATCTTGTCTTATTTGGGTCTCAGTTTCCTCACTTGAAAAGTAGGGATGATAACAGAACATGTGTATGTAAAATATCAGAGGGTTACAGAAAATTATAAATGAAATACAGAACTTAGAACTGGGCCTAACATATAGAATACAATTGTAAATGTTAATAATTTTTATTGTATAACTAAACAAAAGAAAAGTTGATCTCTTTATTTTTTCCATCCCCCTCAATTTTCTTTCTCTGACAAGCTACTAGATCATGAAATCCAAGATTCAGATCTATCCAACAAGCTTGTACAATCTCTGAGTGATGGCCCATTCTTTATATTTCCTTTAAGCATATAATAACATATGAATAGCTACTCAAATGTATTGATAAAGTACTTATTTCTTTTTATAGTTCCAGTTTCTTCAAAGCCTATTGGTATACCTCTATGGTTAAATGCAATATCTGCATGGTGAAATGCATAACCTATTTATGTGTGTGTATATATATACATATACATACATATATAATAAACGCATACATCTACAAAATTTATAGCCTACTTATGTATATGTATATATGTGTTTATTAAATAGCATTTAGTAATGTTCATTAAATATTAGCCTTCTCAAAATTTAAAATGTCCATTGTAAACGATCTCCTTTTCAAGCTACTTTCCTCAACAAATGATCTGAGTCATGCCATAACAACAAAAATGCAAACTGGGGAAAAATCCCCCCTGAGGCTCAGACAATCTGCTGCCTTTTGGTATAATTCGCTTAGAGATAAGAAGATCTTCAGAAAATGCACAATATAGGACAGACACCAAACACTTGGAAAATACTCTGGTTGAGTTTAATTAGTTGTGATCTTCATGACACTAACGTGATTGTTTCTTAAACATCTCTGTCACTGACGATTGGCTGGGCAAAGGAGGCAGCAGTAACTCTGTGAAAGCTTCCAGGCAACACAGCAGAAGCTGAGACTGTTGCTTCATCAACCTTCAAATAGCTCTAGATAAAATTTGGGGGTGTGGGAGTGTGGGGAGGGAATAAAGGAATCAGAGTTGTAAGTACAGAATATCTTTGGAGTGAAGGAAGATATTTCCCTTCCCCTTCTACTCTTATAATCCTCAGTTAAAAAAAAAATCCCTGCTTTCTATAAACAACCTATATCCAGGAGTCCCTTAGGCTTTGTTTTTTCATGGCTAAGATAAAGAGGTAAATAAACCTAATTTCTCTGACATCCTTCAATTTGAGTCACTATACTAACCATAGTAGGACTTAATGGGCAGACTAGAAATTTACTAGGAAAAACCAAAGAGCAGACTCTTGAGGCTAATTTTTATTTGAATCATAGAGCTTTTTCTTTTAAATTCCCCTTATAGGAATTTTCAATGTGGTGAGAAAAATGGTGAGGAGGCAGTGTGGGGAAAATGGGGTCTATCTTGGAGATTTTATTAGGATAGCAAAGAGGCACAGGTGCATAGCATAATTATTCCATCTACACTCAATTTCAATGCCAAGTGGGGCCAGTTGGTGTTTCTAAGGATTCCACTTGACTGACAGATCACAGAAACTTGAGCACTGAGGCATGAAGTATTATAGGGCGACTGCTCATGTTTTCTAAATTTGAAGAGAGCCCTAAAATTGAAGTAATTAAATAAATCTTACTGGGAAGGAACAAACCCCCTTAATAAAATTGTTGAGAGTCTTCAGTTGATCCTTAAATCTCAGGATCTGTGCCACATTCTCTAATCATTAACTTTCCTAACCATAGACTATACTGACAATTTGTCTTTAAAATAAGGAAGATAAAAAAGCCAACTATGGAAAGTTCATCAGTTGTTTATTATTAAAAACTGTTCTTCAGGAAGAGGAAACAACAGTTTCATATCAGAATTATTTCCGTTTATGTGGTGCATACATATGTGGGTTTTGATCAAATGCATCTTTATGTTTCCTCGTATTTATTCTTTATGAGCTGGAGTGGGAGGAGATGCTCCCGGCATCCTGGGTGAAGGTTTGAGCTAGTCTATGATTTTCCTGTTAAGCAAGGTAAAAAACAGTCCTATAGGCATTTTAAGTCACAGACACTGTCTTAGTACAATCTTCTCACTGTCTGGTCTGGTGTCAGGTCAAAACTCCAAATATAACCTACTGTCAAATTTCTTCTGATTAGGTGGGTCCTATTTCAGTCTAAAGCCTACAATAGAGGAAGAGGAGGAAAGCTTGTCTCTTCCTCCTACTCCCTCACTGCTTATCTCGTTCCTCAGATCAAATGCAGGGTATGAAGAGAGGAGACATAAAAGGATAGGACCATTGTCACTTGGCTAGTTGACTTTGGCTCCCTGACCTGGCAGATGGTTAAAGAGGGCTACACTTAGAAATCCTGTCTGTGGGAACACAGGATAAAAATGGACTCTCTCCTGCATGGCAGTTTCAGGGGCTCTTGTGTCTCTTTTCTGTAGAGGCAGTTCCTTTTGCCTCCATGGTTGATGCATCTATAACCCAGGTGTTCCTTAGCAACTCCTTGCTGAGTCCCTCATAATCTGGGTTATGCATACACACCCATTAATATCACCTCACACTTCCATGTGGTCCAATTCAGCAGGACACAGGAATAACAGAGGATGAAGTGATTAGTCAGGCCCTCTCTTACCTTCTAGGTTGCCTAGGTGGACATTCACTCTCTGCCTTAGAAGACTACTGGAAGTCAGGCAAAAATCCTTTGTTATTCCCAGCTAAACAAATATTATTTGAAGTCATGCCTCGTGGGTCTCCTCCATGAGTAGGGGTCCTGAGAGACGAAAAGGGGTCTTGGGGAAGATGAAGTGGGGTTTCACAGGACGAGGCTTTGGGGTCCCGGGAGACGAAAAGGAGTCTTTGAGGAGGACGAAGTGGGGTCTGAAGGGACGAGGTTAGGGGTGACGTCGGCGGAGTCACTCCACCCAGACTCCGAGGGTAGATAAGGCTGCTCTGACACAGAACAGCTAGACACAGAACCCGTTTAATCCAGGAAGTACAGAGGCTTATATAGGGTCCTCGGACCAATCATGGCCCCGAGGAGGTTACAACCAATGAGGCATGCTCTGCTGGGCATGCGTTTCATCACCATAGAATGGGAAAAGAGGGAAGGGAGGGGTTGAAGGTATGGGGAGTGCTCCTACAAAAAAAATATGTTTTGAATTATGGTTCCATCACCAAGCTTGAGATGGGGGTTAAATGGGGGAGGTTGACAGGTGGCAAGTGGAGACTTAGTGCAGGCCAGCACCTCTCTCCCCTCAACTCTAGGATTTATTTTTGTATTATTCATCTACTTAAGGAGCCCAGTTGACATGCCACAGGTTCTTTGGGCCCACTGCTTTGTAAAACTTTGCAATACTTTTTCTGTACCAGTTTCTTTGTATTTGGAGTAGGATGTGTCTCATGCTTACTGTTTTGAATACAATCTATTATGTAAACATTCTAAGAAACAAAGACAGGAAGAATCCATTTCTGTCATCTTGTGAATGCTGTTTCACAGATTGCAAAGTGTGCAATCCCAGTTTTAGTTTGTTATAGTTTGGACCTGCAATGCTCTCTGAAGCCCCATGTGTTAAAAAGGCTTGGTTCTCAGCTTGGCAGTATTGGAAGGTGGTGGGAAATTTTAAGAGATGGGACCTGGTGGGAGGTCTTAGGTTATTAAGGGTGTACCTTTAAAGGACAGTGGGACACCAGCCTCTTTCTGGATCTCTTTGCTTCCTGGCCAACACGAGGCGTGCAGCTTGCTCTGCCACGTGGTCCTCACCATATGCTGTCTTGCCACAGTCCCCAAAACAATAGAGTCAACCCTCCAAGGACTCAAACCTCTGGAACTGTGAGCCAAAATAAACATTTCCTCTTTTAAAATTGATTGTCTCATGTATTTTGTTATAGTAATGGAAACTAACAGTTGTTTCTCACTGTAGCAAGAAATAAGCCCCAGAAATAGACATTCCCACCCTTTTTTATGCTGAAGAAAACAGAGCATAGAAAGGTTAATTGAAAAGCCCCAGTTCACATTTCTTTCACTAAAATTATTTACTTATTTAAATCCATAGCTCTTTTTTTTAAAAAAATCTACAACTCCTTAAAGAACCTTGTACTCATTTTTATATCCTTAGCACATAGGTGATGAATAAACATTTATTTATAGAATCAATACACCCAGGTCTCCTAGTAGGCAGGAGCCCTTTCCCTATTGCATATTAGCTTGCCTCCACACAAGGAGTCTGACTGCCAACCTTCATGGCAACACACTCCTTTGTATCCCCTAACAGTCTAGGATCTTTTCAGTTTAAGGCTAATCCTGAATCCGTGGATTTGGATTTGTGTGAACCAAAGTTGTCCAAAGTAGATTAGTTCTGCGAGGGTTATTATGGTCCATTCCACCTTGTTCGTACCAATCAACTTTTACTGATTCCTTTTTATGTGACAAGCATTGTGTGCACTGTGAAAACCAAACATAAATAAAGCAAGGTTCCATGTCTTGCCACAACCTCTGTGCAGACCTGAAACCTCAAGAAAGCTCTGGAATTTATAGAACATTTTGTGAATGCATGCAATTCCAGGCAATGTTTTTTTGAATTTTTATGAGATGTATTAATCTCATTAAGCTCATATAGGCTGCATGCCAATAGGGTCAGGCAGTTACTACTCAGGTGTAAAGTGGACCAGGTGAAAGATGGGAGATCTTTCTCCCATCTTTGCAGATTGCAGTGAACTAGAAAATAAGAAAGTACTTGCTTTATCTAAAGGCAGTAAGAACTGTTCAGTTCTAGTTGAAGGGAGCACAGGAACTCAGAGATTCTTGATGTTCTGGAAAAGCTGGATCTACTTTAAATGTAAATTTTCCCTATTTGAAAACACAGTATGGGTCAAACAACTTATCTGTTGGTTGTTAGAACAATCTTTGCCCTAGATCGATTCTGGACTCGTTTTCTCTCTCTTCATTCCATTTGCCCCCAATCATTTTACACTGCTACAGCAGAGGACCACAGACTGGGTAATTTATAGTGAACAGAAATTTATTGGCTCACAGTTCTGGAGGTGAAGAAGTCTACATCCAGGTGCCAGTCTCTGGTGAGGGCCTTCTTGCTTCATTGCAACAGCAGAAGGCATTTTTTTGCTGCATCTTAACAGTGGGAAGCAGACAGGCAGGGAAAGCAAGGAGACTAAGTGGTCTTAGCTTATCCTTTTATAAGGAACCCGCTCCTGTCATCACGGTATTAATCCATTTAAGACTAATCACCCCTTAAAGGTCCCACCTCTTAACATGGTTACAAAGACAATTAAATTTCAACAAATGTATGGGAGGAGGCACACATCCAAGCCACACCTCTACTTTCTCTTCCCTTGAGATGTGGTTTAGGACTAAAGTGGTCTCAGATTAAGAACTGAGAGGGAGACTGCTACCTAGCCCATCTACTTCCGTTGTTTTTCTTTCTCTGGGACGAGTTATTATTTTAATGATTAATCTATAATTGATCAAACAATATAAATATATTACAAACTTTGATTTAAAAATTACTGAATGTTAAGAAATATTTTATTACAAATACATTTTCATATGAGAAGGCTTTCTCTCCCAATTAGTGTATCTTTCCAAGGATGAATATAACTTATGCCTAGAAAGATACTGGATTTCTGAGTAACTCAACAATAATGAAGGATTGGGCTACAGGAAGTTCAGAATTTATAAAAGTTGCCTTAATCACTGTTGTGAAATTAGTTTTTAAGAGTACAACCTATAAGGCATTTCTATAATCAATACATGACCCAAAAATGAGCAGAAAAGAGATTCAGGTTAGAGTTCAGGATATTGGGACTTATTTCCATTGTTTTGTTTTTTTTTATTGTTGTTGTTATTTTTGGCACTGGGGATTGAACTCAGGGGCACTTGACCACTGAGCCACATCTCCAACCCTATTTTGTGTTTTATTTAGAGACAGGGTTTCACTGAATTGCTTAGCGCCTCACTTTTGCTGAGGCTGGCTTTGAACTTGCGATCCTCCTGCCTCAGCCTCTTGAGCCACTGGGATTACAGGCGTGTACCACCTCAGGCCTCCATTGGTTTTTATCAGAAGAAAAGGCCATGCCTTGTTTTACAAACTTTTGCGAATAGGAGAACTGGTGTTTAAAACTATATTTAGTTTTATTCAATTGAAGGATACAACTCTTCTTTTAAGTGAACCTGCAAAGGGCTTCCCACCAAACTCATGTATATCATAATGCAGATCCATAAGTTGTCATTGTTCATGTAAATCTGAAAGGTGCTCACTTTCTGAGTGAGTAGTTTCTAACTGGTTGTCATGTTAAGGGTTGCTAAATAATAGTATGTTTAAAGCCACAATGATGAGAAATTCACGACACAGATTTTTTTTAATGATATTTCTTCCTCTAATTTAGATTCCCATGTCAAGACTTGTGTTTATCATCAGATTGTTCGATTCTTCTACTTAAGCCAGTCGCTTGTTTTAGAGTTATGAGTCTGAATACATATATTCAGTGCCTTGGGTATTATAACCTGTGCTTAATTTTTTTAGCTTGCTCAGTTTTAATTTTCTACTTGACATCAGATGAAAAGGCAGAGATTTTCAGAGTATTAAACAAAAAATAGTTGTGTTTGTCTTGGACTACAGATTTGAAACTTGGGGAATTCATGGTGTCAGATATTAACAATAAACAAATTGCAAGCCTGTTGTTTTGTGACCTTGTAGTTATTACGTGCTTAAATTAATTTGATATATATGACAGTGTAAGTCACTTATGTGGTATGAATATACACATAGGCATATCTTCTTCTTATAAATAAAAAAAGGCACTGCAAAAGATCGACATTATCTGCCTAATGTATTCCATAGATTGTAAATAAATGAAGTTTTCATTAGCTGCTTGCATGTATGATTCAGTTGGTGCTGAGGGGCTTAATTTCTGACCTAGATACTTCAACTAGCTTACTTCTGGGAAAAATAATAGGTAGATAGACAACAACAAAAACCCATGCCCTAATTAAAATGCTGAAAATGTTTCATTTCCATATCCATTCTCTTGAAATTGTATCAGTAGGTTAAGAAAGTAGTTTCTGGGTTAAATCAGAATTTAATTGCATAGTTAGGAAATGTCTGATATAAAGGTGTTGCCTTTCACTTCAACTGAAATACATCAACTTCCATTACAACCCTAATTAATTGGGAACCCAAGATTTCAGTCTCTGAACAATGTAGCATTCAAGAAGCACAGCTCCAGAGTGGATCTTGTCTCTTTCCCACATTAGGAAGGAAATCAGGTCTTTGCGTGGATCTCCCAAGAGGCATGAGCAGGCGGCTCCCAACCCCTCCAAGCCCTCTCTGTCCACAGCCTGGGTGACTTTTACTCTCCATCTTCCTTCTCCCTGCCTCTGGGCTCTTATGAAGCACTATTCCCTCTTTTATTCTATTTTTTCCCTCCTCCTCTCCTATCAGCCCAAGAGATGAAAAGGCAGGGTTTGAATGGGCCTTGTCATTGAGGAATGGCAGCTTTGGATTATGTGAGGATTATGTAAACATTTTCACTCAATCATTTTTATCTTGCTGCATATGGCACTAAAAACTTTTCAATCTGGCCTTCTCCAATGCTATTGATAAACACTAGGTAATTGTTATATAGCTGTTCATACCTGAATGTTCTGGAAAGGACACAGATGGGCTTTATCACTGACATGGTATTGTTCCTGAAAGTGGTGTCAGTATTATGACACAGGTCCATTTTGTGTCCATCAGGGTAATAAGGCTGCTTGGGCTATGTGTCCCCATATTTTTTCAGCCTTTAAGAACGGTAACAAGGATTTTATCAGTGATGATTAGGGTGGTGCTCAGCCTTCAACTGCTCCACAGTCTGGCACCAGTTTCAGTTTCCTGCTTTGTCCTGGCCTGTTCCACATTTCCAGTGCAATATTTATGTCTCTATTAATAGAGAAAATTGCCTTGAATTATAGATATTCATGTCCACACTCTGTCTGCCTCACTGGATGAAAGGCTCTCAAATGCTTTATGCAGGGCACTGCTGGAATAAATGACTGTTGGGTTGACTTGAATTGCTTGCTAGGTTATAGACTCCAGCTTCAGTTAATCCACATGGTGACTTTGTTTGATTGATGGCTAGCCCAGTAGCTGAACTTGGTATGCAATTTTGAATGACAGCAAGAGCAGCAGTGGAGCTGGAATCTTCAGATTCTGGGGCATCTTCTCTCTACTAAACTCAGCCAAGATAATGTAAATAAAGCCCTGAATGAGGCACAACAGGAGACACACATTTAAGAATGACTCTGACTTTGTCTTTGGAAATTGATTGTCTTTGAACAATTTAATGCACATGGAATATAAAATGAAATGGAGGAAAAAAAATTAGGTTGTGGCCTGTTCATATCTATGAGGTATGTGTGAGTTGGAAAGATTTTCCATGGGAAAATCGTGGCATTTGTGAATGCCACAGAGATCAGAGGCATATGTGAATTGGAAAAATTTTCCGTTCTGATTCACCATTTAGTCCTTATAATATAGGCTGGCTATATTTTTCGGTTATGTTTTTTTAGGCATTACCATAAAAATCAATAAATAAAATACACATTTAGTGCTTGTAAAGGACACAAAAGGTAAACATCCTCAGGTTCTTACTGCTGAGAAAAACCAGAGCTATACCAGAGCACACCTGTTATTCCAGGTAGTCTGGAGGCTGAGGCAGGAGCATTGCAAGTTTGAGGCCAGCCTGGGCAATTTAGCGAGATCCTATCTCAAAATAAAAAATAAAACAAGCTGGGTATGTGGCTTAGTGGTAAAGTGTCCAACAAACTAAAAAAAAGTTCATATATTGAAGCTCTAACCTCTAATACCTCAGAAAATGGCTGAATTTAGACATAAGGCCTTTACAAACATGATTATGTTAAAATAAGTTGGCCTTAAGCTAATGTGACTGGCATCCTCAAAAAAAGAAAAATTTTGGACATAGAGAAAGATATCAGAAATACGTATATACAATGGAAAGAACATGTGTGATGTTTCATTTTATGCATCAATCTGATTGGGCCATGGAGCCTAGATATTTGGCTAAATGTTACTATGGACATGTCTGTGAGAGTGTTTGGATAAGATTTATATTTAAATGGATGCTTAAGGAGTAAAGCTAATTACCCTTCATTATGTGGGTGGGTTTCATCCAATCAGTTGAAGGTCTAACTAGAACAAAACATTGATCTTCTCCAAGCAAGATGGAATTCTAACAGCCAATTGCCTTTGGACTTCACCTGCAATATCAGCTCTTCTTAACCCCACAACAGACTCAAGCTGCAACTTCCTGTCTGCAGTTAACTTGAGCTGAAACCTTTCCTTAGTCTCTGGCCTACTGGCCTCTCCCATCAAGTTTTGGATTTGCCAAGCCTCCACAATCACATGAACCAGTTCCTTAAAATAAACTTCATTCTATGCATATACTCACCATATTGTTTGTTTAGAGATAAGGCCTATCTTCTTTCTCTGAAGAACCCTGACTAATAAACCATGTGAGGACACGATGTGAAGGTAGTCATCTACCAGGTAAGGAGAGGTGAGAATAAACCAATCTATAGATACCTTAATCTTTGACATCTAACTTCTAGAACTGTGAGAATACAAATTTCTGTTAAGCCACCTAGTTTGAGGTATTTTGTTATAGCAGCTGTAGCAAACTAATACATGTACATAATTGCATGATAATAGTCTAATTGCTATAGTAAGTAGTATGCAGTAGATAGTAGTAGCGCAGTAAGGTAGTACTGATAGTAAAGTAGGAAAAGTATGAAGAGACTGTAGTGGTATATAGCAAGGTAGTAGTGTCATAAAGTGATAGCAGGGTAGCAAGGTAGTGGAAAAGGTATGGGAAAGCAGCAGTAATGCAGTAAGTTGATGGTGATGCAATGGGTGTGCGGTAGGAATAGGAGTATCACTGCCTGCTCTGAGCCTCGCATGGTACTAAGTGCTGTGCATAGTTATCATGTTTAGTCCTCATGGTACTGCAATAGTGCCTTTCTCAGATAATACCTTGAAGATGGTGCTTTTATATTCATCCCTATTTACATAAGAAGAAACTAAGGCTTAAGGTGGTTAAATGCTTAATGCAAGATTATCAAGCTAACAAGTGGCAGAACTGGGTTTAGAATCCAGATCCACTGACTCCACAGCTGGAAAACTTTCCCATGTTGATGGATTAATGCTTTCTTATTGATGGGGTAGGCATGGCGCTGAGGCTCCAGGAAGTAGCCTTGCTTATTAATGGTCTGCCAGCTGTGACATTAGGTATGGCTTCATTTCAGATTCTTTCCATACACCTATTCCCTTAACAATGAACACACGAACTTTCAGATATCATTTCTACCTATAAAACAGTCACATCTGATAGAAATATTAGAACTTCATGTATAGAAATACTGGGGTAGATTTTTTTTTATTTTTCCCAGCACAAACCAGGAAGTTGAGATAGGGAAAACTGGAACATGTGACCCATGGCTATCTGCTTTGGCTGCTGTTCTTGCTGTGCTATTGGAAAGGGGAGGTGATTTTGTTTTAGTTAGACAGAGGCCTTGTCTATTGTGTTCACCCTCCCATCATCGTGGAGATATACATTCTAAAAGCACCTGCCTATCTTTTCCTAATTTATCCAGATAGAATAATTCTTTCATTTCCTTCAGTCTATGCCCAGTATATGCACCATCATGTGTCTATATTCTAAAACTTGAGCAGAAAACTGTCTTACAAATATTAAATATCTGTTGGCCAGGTATGGTGGTGCATGCCTGTCATCTCAGTGGCTCAGGAGTTTGAGGCAGGAGGATTGAGAGTTCAAAGCCAGCGAGGCCCTAAGAAACTTAGTGAGACCCTGTCTCAAAATAAAATATAAAAATGGGCTGAGGATGTGGTTCAGTGGTTATGCTCACTTGGGTTCAATCCCTGGAACCAAAAAAAAAAAAAAAAAATTACATATATATATATATCATGCCCTGAGACCTCTTTATCTCTGTTATCCACGTTAATCAGGTTAAATTCATGAGTCAGTCAATTTTTCTATTTTCTTTAGTTGCTGTTTCTCTAATGCCCATCATCAAGGTGATTAATAATATTTATTTTATATTGAGCTCTAAATTTGCATGACAGCTTTTAGAAATTATGTAATTAAGCCTGCAATCATTACTGATACTTATTTAATTAGTTACCCTCTCTCAGAAGCCACATGATGCCTTCTTGGAATAAGAAAATAATGAATTGGCCTCAAATATATACTTAAGGTTTTGAGCAACATATTCAAGTACATAAATGAACACATGAATGAGTTAATAGAAAGTTCCTGGAACACAGTTTGTATTTGACAAACACACATTCTTTATTGCTCTTGGGTAACTAAGCACCTGATATGACAACCAAAAAAAATGTGCTTTTTTCTGTGTAATCCTCATAGAAAAACAGTTAGGTAGGAATCTACATGGCAGCACAATTCAAGTACTACACTGTTCTGCACTATAATTCCATAATGACTTTCCCTCCCCCATACATTTTTGTAATGTGTCTACTCAAATCTAAACATAGAAAATTCTACAAATACTGAAAATGGTTATGTTGTTCAGAAGCAATTCAGGATACCATCTGTCTGGACAAATTAATAGGAAACTGTTCATGGGAATTACTATGTCTGAGATTTGGTCTGGGTAAAATAGGAGGTTACACATTGGCCTGGTTTAAATTGCATTTCTTTGAAATAGTGAGGTAGATTCCTGCTTGTTCTTGTATTCATGTACAATATACCCCACCAACCCAGATACCAAAATCTATGGTTGCTCAAGTCCCTAATATAAGATGGCATAGTATTTGCATATAATCTATGCACATCTTCCCATATTCTTTTATTTATAATGCCTAATACCATGTAAATGCCATGGAAATCATTGTTTTGCTGTATTTTAGGAAGAGGTAAAAGAAAAAATCTGTATATGTTCAGTACTGACACAATTAAAAAAATTTTTAATCTGTAGTTGGGTCCATTCCTGGGTGTAGAACTCATGGATGCAGAGAGCTGATTGGATCTGGGAAAGTTTCAGGTTTTCTTAAATGTGAGATTGTGGTTAAGTCCAGTGCTCTGGTTTGGATATGAGATGTTCTCCAAAAGCTTCAATGTTAATGCAGGAATGTTCAGAGGTGAAATGATAGGATTATGAGAGCTGAAACCTAACCAGTGGATTTATCTATTTGCGGGATTAATAATTTGAAAGGACAACTCTATTGGGTGGTGACCATAGACAAGATAGGACATGGCTGGAGGAAGTATGATTCTGGGGACATACCTTTTGGGAATATATTTTTCCCCCTGGCTATTCCTTTTTTTCCTCTCTCTCTCCTTCTTAGCTGCCATGAGCTGAGCAGCTTTCTTCCCCAACACCCTTCCACCATGGTGTTCTGCTATCACCTTGGGCCCAGCGCAATGAAGCAGCTGACCATGGACTGAACCTCTGAAAACATGAACTCACTAAGCTCCCCCTAAACATGAGCTCCTCCACTAAGTTCTTATTGTCAGTTCTTTTGGTTACAGCAATGAAAAGCTGACAAATGCACCCATTTACATGTATCTGTGGACACTTTGCATCAACTGAAATCAAGTGTCCTGGGGAAGCCTTGTAGGGTCTGTGGGTAGGAATGAATAGAAGGTGAGATGGGAGAAGGTGAGGAGCACTCTTGCATCCTGTGTTAGAGTAGCTTGAATGACGTGGATATGGCCTAATACAGGACTGGAGCACAAACCAGAGAGAGCCCAAGATTAAGACAGAGCACCCAAAAAGTCCAGTGAGGTTGTATATACCTGTGAGGATATCAGAGGGTGACAAGAACTCCATCTTGTGCAATTAGAAAGGACAAAGTGTGGAAGATCTTCAACTGAGGAAGAGAGTGTGCTTGAGAACTCCCCCATTACCTTCCTCTTGATGCAGGATCCCTTGTGGAGTCTTCTCTGGACCTGTTTCAAAATGATATTGAGTCAACTACAATATAGGGTTGATATATGTGTTTAATCAAATAGCTGAGCATTCACACACTTGGCTGTACTCCTTGAGTGATTACTGTATTAAACACACCTAGCAGTTGTCTCACAGGTGCACTTTGTGTCTTT
>PVHX01000588.1:0-165074 GCA_004024805.1 Geosciurus inauris | reverse complement strand
GTCTCACTAAGCTGATAAGGGTCTCACTAATTTGCTAAGTCTGGCTTGGAACACGCGATATTCCTCCCTTAGCCTCTGGAGCTGCTGGCATTACAGGCATGCACCACTACACCTGGCTGCTTACAGAAGTTATTTTGTTTTGTTTTGTTTGTTTTGTGTGTGTGATTTAAATGTTTTTCTTTTATTTATTCTTTCTTTTTTAAATTAGAGCTTTATGGTTATACATAGTAGTTGGGAACTTATAGCAGTTTTAATGGATCTGTTTGAAGCCTCTGCCCATCCCCTGCCACTGTCTGTTCATTGTGTCCCCATAACTCTCTTTGCTTATCCTCATCATCATCCAAACATGTTTTATTAAAGGCATTTATTTACTTATTTCCTACTCTGGATTGAGTTCTTTGAAGGTATAAGACATCATAATGTATCCTCTAGTTTTAAGCACAGGGCATGACAGTAACTAATATGTCATAAGTATTTATTGACTATAAATTGTACTAAATATAAATGGAGAGATTTTAAAAATCTAGGGGATTCTATCTATCATTGTATAATCAACCATTCTCATGTCAGGCATCTCTCTAGCTAGGAAGTGCTGTCAGAAGAGATTGACATTTTCATGAGCTTGAACTCAAAGAGATTGAACTTCCTATAACGTATGTTGACACTTTGGTTCCAGTTCTGATTAAAAGCAAGAGAAGCAGAAATATTGCCAACCTTTTTTCCCCCCTTCTTATAGACATTGCTATATCTGAAATTTGCAGGAAATTAGTAAATAGCAAAGAAACTGTTCCCCTGATTAGTGAACACAAAGAACAGCATCTATTCTATTCACCTCCCTTGCTCTGTCATACACATTTCTTTATATGTGAGTATTTATATGGTTTAATTATTTTCCTCCTTCCTTCCCCTCATTATTATATGAAAGGTGTTCTGATAATGTATTAGTTTGCTCAAGCTTGCATAACAAAGTACTGCAATGAGGTGGCTTAACAAAAATGCATATTTTTAAAATTTGTATTTATTACTCATTATTTATTGAATTGATTTTAATTGGCACATCATGATTATATGTAATAGTGGGAAACATTGTGACATATTTGTATACCCACATAATATAATTTGATTAATTTACTTTCTCAGTAAGTAAATTAATTTCCCATTTCCATCCACTCCTCCCTCTCTAGTCCTCTTCCTCTATTCTACTGAAATATATTGTCTTGCAAAAGCCAAAAGTGGCAAGTAAAAGTGTTGACAGGATTTATGCCTTCATTTTTAAATTTTAATACTGGGGATTGAACCCAGGGGCATTGTACCACTAAGCTACTGCCTCAGTTTTTTCTTTCTTTCTTTTGAGACAGTGCCTCAGTAAATTGCCCAGGCTTGCCTTGAATTTGTAATCCTTCTGCTTCAGCCTCTTGAGTTGCTGGGATTACAGCCATGTGCCACTGACCCTTTGGGATTATTTCCTTCTTAAAATGGTGAGGGGCTGGGGCTGTGGCTCAGTGGTAGAGCGCTCACCTAGCATATGTGAGGCACTGGGTTTGATTCTCAGCACCACATATAAATAAAATAAAGGTCTATCAACAACTATAAAAAATATTTTAAAAAAATGGTGATGGACGGTTCTGTTCAAGGCCTCTCTCCTTGTTTTGTATATGGTCATTTCTTCCAATGTATCTTCACATTTTCTTACCCTTATAAGTGTCTCTGAGTCCAAATTTCCCCTTTTTGTAAAGACATTAGTCATATTGGCATAGGGTTTACCTTAATAACCTCACTTTAATATGATTACCTACGTAAAGACTCTGCATTATTCAAATTCTCCTTCTGCTTCATTTTCTATGATGAAAATAACTCATAAGAATAACTTAGAGGAGGAAAAGTTTATTTTGGCTTGCAGTTTTAGAGATTTAGTACATGATCTGCTCACTCTATCTCTTTGGCTCCAAGATGAGGCAAAACATCATGGTAGCAGGGCATGGTGGAGTAGTAGCCCACATGCTACTTCACTCATGCTGGCCAGGAAGCAAGAGAGAGAAAGCAAAAGGAGCATCAGGGAAGATGCACCCTTCCAGGGTATACTCCCCATAACCCACCTTCTTCAGTCATGCCTCACCTACATGCAGTTACCATCCAATTAGTCCATTCAAACTAGGATGGACCAATGAGGTTACAATTCTCATAATTTAATCATTTCACTTCCTGCATTAGCAGGACCTTTTGGTGGACACCTCACAATCAAATCACAACAGATCCCATCTCCAAATTAGATCACATTCTGAATTATGAGTGGTTAGCACTTCAGTATATAAACTGGAGTTGCTGAGGGGTGGCATAACTTAGCTCTTAAGAGACGGTTATCACATTTACTTGTTTTATTCACAACTTAGTGCACATTGAAGTAGAATCATGATGAAATTAGAGAAAAAATTAATGTCTCACAAGAAATCTTGGATTTGGAAACAAGAGTAGGAAGTAATAAGAACTGAGATTATTTTCCTTTGGGGAAATGGTGAGTGTGTATTCAGCAAAAGAGTTACATTATAGTAGATGATGGATATTAGAAAAAGGCATATGCATGGAAAGTTTGAATAGGGTGGGCAGTGGAAGGGGATGGGCCATAGTAGTCATGTGAGGGGTTGTGGCCACCCAGGAGCCTATAGTAGTGCCACTTCCGTTCTGGCCTCCATCCAACCTGCAGTCTCAGATCAAGTGGATGAAGATGCACAATCCAGATGCAGCCTGAAAAAAAGTTCTAGTGACTCCAGTGGGTCTTGGTTCTGGTTCTCCACCTGCCCGTAGAATTTGCATGCTACTCAGCATTTCCATAACAAAACTTTAGCCAGGGTTGGTTGATGATGCTTTTGACTGGGTGTTGGGGGACAAAACTAATTGATGCAATGTTTTTTGAGGGATAATACTTGATCTTTTCAACATTTGTAAATATTGCTCTGTCTGTATATGTTTATGGACCTTGAGATAAAAAGAAAATTGTAATACGTACATTCACTAAATAGGCCCTTTGTATATTTCTTTCCAAAAATGAAAAAATACACAAACACATGTATACATATGAATATAGATGTATGTTTATGTGCTGTATAATACATAGTTTAAAATACATAATGTATAAATATGCCAAAATATATCTCATAATATATTATGTAATATATTGTAAATATATTTAAACATATAGTATTTTTTCTTTTTTTAAGTTAAAATAAGTATATTTGGTTAAGAATTTTTGTTTTATAGAAAAAAAATGAAGGAAGGCCTTGCCATGCTAGGGAATAAAAAATTCCCACATGCCAATTATTAGTTTTCTCTACCCTTCACACATACGCATATATATGTACACAGAGTAGTTCATTATTGATTTGTAAAGGATTGTTAATCAGACTCAGATTCATGCCATGATTAGAGATAGGATTGTAAACATAACCTTTGTTAGTGAATCTATTAAGGAATAAATTGTCTATATATACAGTACAAATAGCAGTGAAATTTCATTTTGAATGCTGTTGAGAGGCTGATGGACTAGTCAGCTTAAACTAGGATCTATCATGACTTCTAGGTATATGTCAAGTGCTTAACAGACCCAATACTTATTAGATGCTTATTATCCTCAAGGCATTGTGTTTATCTATAATTTTATAATAGCAAATAAGACCTGGGCTCAGGCTTTAAGAAGCTCACAAAATACAAAACATATGAAATCTAAAACTATTTGTGGAATTACAAGCATATTTGCAGTTACTTTGGGGTATTAATGCCATAGATAGAAAGTTTTTATCTTGACACAAACTGACAGGTCTAAACTGAAGAATCTAAGAACCATTTATTGGGCTACTCGTTTTTTTGTGACCTGAATAGTAACTGATACCTGAGTTGTAATTGTGGATAAATAGGCTATTTCAGATAAAGGCTTATGTGCAATCTTTAAAGAGTTTTAAATGGCTACTTAGATCCATGCCAACTTATCTAGAGAATTCTCTAAATTCTTTCTATTTTGATGATCATTATCTGACTTATGTTCCATGAGAAAAATATAAATGCGAAATGCTGGAAACAGTAGGAGAAAAGTCACATAAGAGCCAGCTGGGGCTGGGCGCAGTGGCTCATGCCTGTAATCCCAGCATCTCAGGAAGCTGAGGCAAGAGGATTGTTAAGTTCTAGGCCAGCCTCAAGCCACTTAGTGACACCCTGTTTCAAAATTAAAATTAAAAAGGACTAGGGACATAACTTCGTGGTAAAGTTCCCCTGGGTTCAATCCCAGTGCCAAAAAGAAAGGAAGAACATGTTGGAAAGAAGCAAAGTAATGTAGTCAAAGTAGGAAAATCAGCTCTTCCACTTCTAGCTCGCTGGCTTCAAACATCATTGGTCTCTGTAAGGCACAATTTCCCCCATTGTGTGAAGGGATAGTAGCAATTCCTCCTCTATCTATCTCATTGGGCTGCATAAGTCTCAAATAAGAAAATATTGTAATCCCTGCAGTACTACACCAGTGTGAACCACTACAGTTAGACGAATTATACTGGCAGATTGACAAAGCTGTTGCTGTTACTCTGAAAGTCTGAATAGACAAAGATAGCATTCATAAATTCTTATCTTTTAGGTGGGTGTGGGAGTAATGTGGGACAGAGGAGCTAGAGGAGAGAGTCTAAGTTGAACATGTGAAATTTATAACACACAATAAAAGAGTGGACTGAAGCACTTTGAAGGGACTGACTACATTTTTTTTTCTTTCTGTAGCTCAGGAGCTGTCTTCAATAGTAGATTTTCCTGAATTATGTCAAAAACACTAAATGATCCATGTATGTTTGAAAAAATAACTTCTAAAGAAATAAGAAAGGCATTAACAGTTGGTCCTTGGACAGGAAATTTAATATTAAAGACAAAATAAATCTTGCATGTCCTAAAATAGAGGGAACTCAACCATTCCTGTACTTCAACCTTTTTAGTAAACTTAGCTGATGAATCGATTTGGAGAGAAACTAAGTAAGCTAGCATGTATTGCTTTCTTCTACTTCTCTAACAAGAACAGAAAATCTGAGTCATAAACTAAAGGTCCTTACCACTAGTTAGAATTGATTAAGATTAAGATCTGTTGCTTCTACTAAGCCAATTTTTAAACTGATATATTAAAAAAAAAAAACCTACTAGATCTCTGATGCCTGATATTTTTGAGGAGTGTGTGTATGTATATGTATGTGTGCATGTGGGGGTGTGCGCATGGCTTTGTGTGGGTTTCCTGGGCTGAGCCCATGTTTTTGATGATTCATATGGTCTTAACCACATTCACTCATTCTACCATTTTCTAGCTCTGTTAGGAGAGGCAAAGCCATAGGGCAAGTTATTTTTTTTCTGTGTCCTCTCTCAGCTTCTGAAGTTTTTTCTGTTTGACTGATTAGTGGCTTCATTTTATTTATTTGGCAAGGAAAAGTCAGACATTACACAAGTTTGATTGGAAGTTTATCTGAGAAGATGTTTATATTCTGAATTACAACGTAAATGTGACTCTTTTACTAGCCATGGCCATCTGAATACTTGATCTTATGTGTAAATACTTAAGTTTTCCTATGCATAATCATTAATTTATACTTAGTGAAGAATTAGAGGTTTCCTCCCTCCCTCCCCCTCTCTCTTCTTTCCTTCCTTCCTTCCTTCCTTCCTTCCTTCCTTCCTTCCTTCCTTTCTTTCTCTCTCTCTCTCTCTCTCTCTCTCTTTCTTTCTTTCTTTCTAATTGAACTCAGGAGTGCTTTATCACTGAGCTACATCCCCAATTCTTTTGATTTTTAATTTTGAGACAGGTTCTCCTAAGTTGCTGAGGCTGGCCTTGAACTTGTGATCCTCCTGCCTCTGCAGGAATTCCTAAATCACTGGAATTACAAGTAAAACAGTATTCTAATAGGCCATTCTAATCCCTGTAGGCTTAGTAGTGAGAATTCAAGTATTTCTTCCTGTGATTCTCCCTCCCCTAATGGTTGAAGAATCCTACCAACATTACTCATTTAATCAAACATGCTCTTCCTCATATACATTTAGGCACTGGTGTCAGCCTTTGATCACCAGTTTTTGAAGACATCTTTTACTTTATTTCCTACGATTGTAATTTTCCACTTCGAATATCATGCAGGGATCAGGGGCTAGGATCTTGACGCAGATTGGTTTACCTCCATCCCTAGGAAAACTTCTGCTTATCAGAAAGTGAATGGATTTACTCAGCAACTGGAATAAAACCAAAGGCTTTAAGTTCTCTGCCAAAGACAATGGATGAGTCATTACTCTACCTTGTTTTTTACCTGGGAGGTTAGTGACTCTTTGCAGATTAAAAAAGATCAAACAAACAAAAACTTCAACTAGCTCTATCCCACACAACTGCACTATACGGAAACATTTGAGGCAGAAAGATAAATTCTCATGCACTGTGGGAAACGGACCTTCTATCGCTCTTGTATGTGATTTTGATTTGATCTATGTCAAAATATGACAATACAGAATAGATGATTTAGTAATTTTAATCATTGTAATTGCCCAAACTGAATAATGAATAATATTTTAGCTATATTTGCTAGGAGTTGCTTCAATGTTTTTTTCCATTGATAATCTGAAAAATCTGATCTTTATCCCAATACTTTGCCTAAAGAGGAGCTGCTCTTACACTGCAAGACTGGATAATTCAGAGTCAAGAGGCAAATGGCCTCTTTCTAATTTGGGTACTTCATGTACTCTACTATTTTTACCCTATTGACTTATAACAATTCAGAAAAATACTTTTTTCTTCAAGGAACTCTCATTGATGTAACTAGGATTTTAGCTCTTGAATATAAAACCTTGATTTCTGGAATATATTGCATTATGGTCAACATTTACATGTGGTATCATTACAGAAGGAAATTGCTCAGACCAGAGCCATCCATCAAAACAAAATAAATAAAAGAGGATGTTCCTGTAATAACTACATTATGTCAGTAAAATGTGCTGAGTAAGAGAATTATGTTTCACTAGACAGAGAAAACCAACTATATTTGCTTTCATGACTTATCCACCATTTAATTTTTCAATGAATGTCTAATTCAAAATCTCCATTTTTAAATGTTCATCATTTCTAGCAATCCTCACTTGAACTGCCTTAACTGAGTGATCCCAGATTTCCCCAAAGGTGGAAATGCATTTTACTATTGATTATTATTTATTAAGTTCATTTATTATTTATTAACATATTATTATATTGTTAATATTAACTTTTAGTTTAGTTTATGAACAGCATTTCATTATTAAACAGGTTTCTTACAATGATAAATGCTATCATGAGGGAAATCACCCATGATTCTAGGCTGAGTTTTGGATACTTTGGTGACATGGAATTAGGTAATACTCTTTTCCCCTGGGAGTATATCTTTGTAAGTACTGATTCTAAGGAGATAATAAGAAACTTCCTTAAAGATAAAATAAATAACTTAAGTGCGATTCACGATGGAGTTTCAGGGGTATACAGATGGGATGCAGAAATCTGATAGATTTGAGATTGGAATGTCTGTGTTTTTTGAGGTGGAAGCTCAAGGTGACAAATTTTATGAAGTCTTAGGTGGAGTCCCTGATACAGAATTCAGCATAAAGAAAACGTTCAGCAGGTTAGGCTCAGGTACAAGCCAAAGTTTGGAGAGTCCGTGAGAATGAAAGAAATATGAAAATGTGACAGCTGATACTTGAAATCAGACTTCATAAATCCACCCAGGGAGAAAGAAAAAGATGCTGTCTTAGTGTCTTTGAAACTCTGAGCCCCGCCCCTGCTGTTTTTTGCATTCTCCCCACAGCTGTGCCCAAGGAAGGTATAATTATTCCACCCATTTCTCCCTCTGAGTGTTATGCTGGGAACAGTATTGACATAAAAGAGTGGAAGAATAATGTCTTCATAGTTCTGGCATAGCTGAAAGTATCACCTATGTAGGTGTGATGATCAGGAATGATTCGACAGAAATTCCTGAGTGATTCTAAACTAATGGGCAACTCAGGGAGGGAGGAACACGCAAAAGGAATTGTAATTCCTTCAAGAGCATGTGTAAACAACATGGATGAACGAGGAGACCTTAGGCCAAGTGAAAAAGCCAAGTACAAAAACCAAATATCACATGATCTTGCTTATTTGTGGA
Organism: Geosciurus inauris; assembly: GCA_004024805.1. Taxonomy (NCBI): domain Eukaryota; kingdom Metazoa; phylum Chordata; class Mammalia; order Rodentia; family Sciuridae; genus Geosciurus; species Geosciurus inauris. Next base: position 156,921 of record PVHX01000588.1, on the reverse strand, counting down.
ATTTGAGAAAGTTAAACTCATATAAGCAGAGTGGATGATGGCAGTTGAAGTAGGTTAGTTGGGTGGCATATATTGGTCAAAGGATGTAAAATTCCACTTCCATGTAAGGAGTAACTTCTGGAGAGCCACTATGCAGTATGATAATTATTGTTAATAATTATTCATTGTACACTTGAAAATAGCTAGGAGAGGAGATTTTCAATGCTCTTGCCACATGAAGGTAATTATGTGAGGTGATAAGTGTGTTAATTAGCATGATTTAATCATTCCACAATGCATGTGTATATCTAAATATCATACTGTACACTACAAATGTATACAAGTTTTATTTGTCAATTAAAAACAAGTTTTAAAAAAGCATGTCTAAGTTGAACAGAAAATGTGACATTATTTGTATTTATAAACTAATAAAGTCAGCAGACATTTGAATGAATATTATTTAGCATTATTTTGTAGTAGTTTTTAATAATCTTTGTGCAATAGGTCTTGATACCCATGATGCAACTCAAATATAACGTCAGCTCATGCCTCCATTTCAAGTTATGTAAGAGCAGTCAGATGCGTGCGCAACACATTTACTGACTGTAGAACTTTTGGACAACTTTTCTTCTTAAGAGGTGAGATGTGCTACTTCCATGAATTGTGTTCTTTTGCTTCCCATTATAGCTCCGACAGAGGCATGTGCCCATTAGAAAAGCAGAATTTTGATGTGAGAGATTTAATAGAAGAAAAAATTATGTATTGAAATACAGGGATGATTTTAACATGCACATCTTTTGTCTACATGGGATTCAACAACAATCAATATAATTTTTAGCATTAATTGTCTACTATATGTCTGAAACTATGTTAGGTACCAAGGTACCAAGATAGCGAAGGCACCAACTCTACCATGAAGGATTCTTCAACTTAAAAAGGAAATAGACAATAAGTATAATATTATTATAGTATTAATAGAAAAATTGTGTGAGACAGAGAAGTGTGTGCAGCATCTTTTGGGCGAGTGGTTGGGACAGCTTCACAGAGGAAAGCTCTCAGCCTGGATTTTGAAGGTGGATTAGGTAAAGATGGCCATTTTAGTTAGGAAAAACTCCGTGTGTAAGGGCAAGGAAGCACAAAATAGATTTCTACTTACTGAACGGAAGTCTCTGTAGTTTTTCTCATGAGCTGTCCAAAGACCCACAAGAAAACTAGAATGACAAAATTCCAGGGAACATTCTGGATAATTTTGGGGGATGAAGTTGGAGAAATGAACTTCAGTCAGATTATTGAGAGTGATAGCAAGGAATCTGGATTTTATTGTAGGTAATAAGAAACCATTGAGGTGTTGTAAGAGTGAAATATTCAGATTCATATTTAAAAAACATATAACAACCAGGTGCCCATAAAAAAGGACACTTTCTTTCCCACCTCTGACCCCCCGTTTTTGTGAAATCCTTTCTCCTGTGGCCATGTGCATGATACTTGATCTCTTCTCTAAAATTTTTATCTTCTTAGCCTTCTAATATTGTAGGTATTGGTTACCAAAGAATAGATTTCATTTTATGAGTCCAGGCTTTTATTATATTGTTGGTATTTTTTTTGCCAAGATAATTTTTAAAAATTTTTGCCAAGATTAAAAATGTTTCCAAGTTAAGAAATTGTATATATTTCTAAGATTATTTTTTGAAACATTGGAAATGCAACTTGTCAGGAGAATCAAATATTTCAGTGATAAAATGTAATCTCTTGAACTTTTTAAATACAGAAAGACTATTTAAAAGAATTTTAGAGCTTTCCACTGTAGGAGGAAGATTCTAAATTCATGTGAATTTACTGTGACATGTGAGAGAATTCATAGGCCATTCTGGATTTAATATATTTTTAAAATATATCAAATCAGGAAACAAGATAAAATCTCTGCTTTTTTTAAAAAATAAGATGTAGGTTGCTTTAAATTTAAAACACTAAATAGCAGAAATAAATGAGTACTTGAAATAAACTATTCTAGAATCACAAATCCTACCCTAATTCAAAATGCTTCTGATTTAGAGAGATGCAAGCTTATAAAATATGGTTAAATGGATTACCATTTTTCACTGATCACAGTTTGAATAATTATATAGCAATTTTTGTCAGTACTGCGAACAGATTAAAGCTTCAAAATATCTGTTGTGCAATGCCTGCATATAGTGGACTATCAATAAACATTTAATTGAATCATAGCCATTCTCACTGTAAGAAGTTGCTTTCTTAAACTAGATACTTTAATATAATATTTGCAATTTTTTGCAAGACCTCTGGAACATTTGGATGATGGAAAAGACCATGGGGAGTTATTGATTTATATTTTCCTAATAGATTTTTTTCACATCTAATTTTGTTCATAAACATAATTGGATGCTTCTCATACTTCTAGAACTCATTTGGTTCCACATTTAATTGAACGCTCATCTAGCAGTTACAGCATAAGTTTTATTGTTCTGACAGGTGGGTTTCAGTTGCTTAATATGTATGTTTGGAGTCTTCCATGATTTGAAGGCAGAATTCACATTTTTCTCATGAATCATCTTTTCACAAATTCTAGGATACTAAATTCCAATTTCAGATCAGCAATTTTCAAAAAAATTGTATTGAAAATACTTAGGAAAAAGAAGTAACTGAGGGTTAGGAAAAGAAAAGGATGTAAGAAAAGATGAATGGTGGTCCAACATGTGGCTCAGAACTCTGGCTCAGATGTCAATCTCAGGTTCAAATTCTCCCCTTATCATCCACTAACTGTGTGATTTGGGTACAAAGCCTCTAAAAATTTCCACTTCCTTGTCTATAAAATGAGGCTAACACTGATCTTTATCTCATTAGTGTTCAGAGGAATAATGCATACAGAATTTCATTGTGTATGGTTATCATCCAATACATAGCTGTGATTGATATATAAATACAAATGTTATAAGTTTTCCAGTAAAATTTTGAAAGAGCAGAAGAAAGTTGAGGAGGCAGTCTCTGCCTTAGTACATTTTTTCTTTTTTCTTCCTTTCTTTTTTTTATTAGAATGATGAGAACTCAGATGTGACTCATAGGAACTTTTGATCAGAATAACTTCTGTAAAGAGCACAAGACACATTCACATGTATATTAGAGAAAGGCTTAAAGACTAACTCCTCAGTTGTGCCAAATAGTCTAGCATTATGGAGAGCCTTTGCAACATCCACTTTTAAGTCTTTGTGTTCCTGAAACTGTGTTGTAAGCTGAGACAGAAGTTAGGGCTTTAAATTATAAAAATCAAAATGACCAGACATTTAAACAATGTAATCTCTGCACACCATCTACTTGCAATAAAGCAAATGAGTTTACACTTTTCTTATTGTAATTTAGGGGAAATGGCCTTCTGAGAAGTTCATAGTAAGCAAGGGAGGAAAAAGAAATTAATTCTGTAGCATTCAGCCTTATTAATGTAAGACACCTCATGGCATCAACAATTTATTTCATGTCCTGCCTTTGTTTTACTAATGGTAGAATGAAACAAAACAAAACCAAAGACAAAAGAAAGAAAGAAAAGAAGAAAGCCAGAGAAAATGTCTGTGAAAATGTTCTTAGAGTCACTTATGAAATATGTTCCCAATAAAAATATTCCTTCAATATAGTCCTAGTTTTCTCCTCTTTTACTGCATTCTTTTTGAAAGAAAGGTAAATAAATTCATTCTACCCTTGAATAAAGGAGAGGACAATACTATGCTTTCTGTAGGAGGCACTATTCTGTATACTTGAGTACATTTCCCAAATATTGAGTAAGCATGAATGTGTGTTATGTTAGTCATCTTTCAGTCACTATGACATAATACCTGAAAGAATCAACTTATAAGGAGGAAAGGTTTATTTTGGCTCATGAGATTTCAATCCATATCACTTGGCCCTGTTGCCTTGGACATGTAACAAGGCAGAAAATTATGGCAGGGAGCACATGGTGGAATAAAATGCACCTCCTGGCAGCTGGGAAGTAAAAACAGTGAAGTAGGAAAGGGCCAGGGTCCAATGTTCCCTTTAGGGGCACACTTCCCAACGACTTAACTTCCTTCTACTAGGCCCTACCTCCTAAAAGTTCTTACCACCTCCCAATAGCATCATGGGCTGGGGACCAAGTGTTCAACTTGTATACCTTTTGGAGACATTCAAGACCCAAACTGTAGCAGGGTGGCTTTATAAATAGACATATATGTATGTCCAAGTGGGCACTTGAAAACCATACCTATAAGCTTATCATTGCTGACATTAACAAATGACAGGTGCAAAAGGGCTGTGTGCTAAAAATGCATGCAGTTCCATGTGTTTTATTTAATCTATTTGAAATTAAACTTACCACATTTATAACTTATAGCTTGAAACGTGGCAGTCATTTTGAATTCAACATGGTGCACAATGTATTCATGAGAATTATGTATATTTTTGGCTAAGAACTCTGACTCTGATGTCAATCTCAAGTTCAAATTCTCCCCTTATCACCCACTAACTGTGTGACTTGGGTACTAAGCCTCTAAAAACCTCCACTTCCTTGTCCATAAAAACAGAATAACACTGATCTCTATCTCATTAGTATTAAGAGGAATAATGCATACAAAACTTTTTAAAAAATGCATATAGGGGCTGTAGTTCAGTGGCAGAGCACTTGCCTAGCATGTGTGAGGCACTGGGTTTGATCCTTAGAATCACATAAAAAATAAACAAATAAAATAAAGGCATGTTGTCCATCTACAACTACTAAAAATTTTTTAAAGTGCATGTGAAACTTTCAAAAGATTGAAAGTTTTTAAATGTACAAACATGGGTAACCTTCTAAAAGAACTCTGAAAAATCATTGAAGGCACAACAATGAGAAACTGGATGAAAGGATCAATGGCCTAGAGTGAATTCTAAGGTGATACAGACATAGAACAGAGAAGAAGAAAGAAAAGAAGAAGAAGAAGACAGATTGAAAAGTGTAAAGAAAAGGAAAGTAACAAAGGAATTCTTATAAGAAAAGTTGCATTCAAGTAATAGCTGCAGTCAAAATAAAACGACAGAATTTCAAATATGAGAAGTGAAATTCTAGATATCACAACTTTGTGTTTAACATGTCGACATGTATATTATGTTTTCCTAATTGTAACGATCTTCAAGAATGTTATGTTATGTTAATTAATAATTTCCAATAAATAATTATGCCCCCATTGGGAACTGAGTATAATGAAGTAGGTCTGACAATAAACAGCCCTTGAACACTGAACTCTTCCTTAATTATCAGAGTAGATTGGAATACGATTCTCTTTTTGTTTGCTGAAACCCACAAGTTGTTTGCCTTGTAAACACTGGACATTTATCGTTTTTGGCCAAGGTAGGAGTGTGCATTGTCCGTTGAGGAGTTAGTTGGCTGAGTATCCTGAAGCAGCAGTCCTCAAATTCTGGTCGGAAGACCCAGCAGCGCCTGAGAACTTGTTAGAGATGCAAAATCTCTGAGGTTCCGTCTAAGACCTAATGAGCCAGAAACTTGGAGAGTAGGGCCCAACAATCTGTGCTTTAATGAGCCTTCAAGAGGTTGTTAGAATCATTGTCCTAATGGGTGGTTCTTATAGCTCACGGGTGGCCAGAAAAGGAAAGACAATGTGATTACATGTATGTGATATGTTCAGGAATTACGTGTGAAATCTTAAATCAAAGACATTCTCTGTGGGACATTTCCTAATCACATTAATGAGAACGAACCCCTATTTCCTCTGCTGAAGAAATCTCTACAGTCAGGATAGGTGGTTTCTTATTCAACTTTGCTTTTCTTGTAGTCCCCAGCATGTCATCCAGTGATGGATGTGTTTAAATGTTAAAATTGAATGGAGTGAATACCTAAAATAAATGTGGCACAATTTATTGTATCATGGTTAAACTACTTCAGAGTGGAATTCCAACAAACATGATCATCAAGGGTGGAAGAGAGCACATAGTTTCAAGATCAAAAGGAGAAAAGGAAGGGATATGGACAGAGCCAGACCGGGATAGGGGAGAGCAGTCAGGGCAAGTTTGAGGGTGAAACGTGCCTTTATCTCTGAATATTGATTTTTCTTTGACTTGAGGTTTGTGCTCAAATTGCCTATTAGTTATATCATAGAGCTGCAGTAGTTCTTTTCAAATAAATTTTCAAATTTAATTTATTTTTGAAGGTGGATTCCCACTGAGCACCGGGCATTGTGCTTGGAGCTGCTGGAAAAGGGCCGAGAAAGGTCCTGCCTTAAGGAAAGCGCAGTCTGGCAGTTTCTCAGCCTCTGCACTAATGGCCTCTGGGCCAGATAGTGCTTTGTTGTGGAGGTTGTCCTGTGATTGTAGGATGTTAGGCTACATCCCTGCCTTAAGCTTCCAACAAGCAGATGCCAGTAGCACCCCGCCCCCAGTGGTGACAATCAACACTGACTCCAGACAGTGCCAAATGTCCCCTGAGGGACAAAAGTGCCTACAGTTCAGAACCACTGATGGTTCTGATGAAAGAAACGGAAGAAAGGACAGAGGTTTTCATACCATGCTAGTGCCAGAAGGCTGGCAGGAGTACCGGGCACTTCTCAAACACTGGCAGGTGGGGAAGGAAGGTGGAGGGAAGCTTGGAAAGACTTCAAGGAGAAACGCCGTGGAGCTGAATCTTGAGCTTTGGTGAGAAGTGAAGAAGGAATGAAAAGGAGGAGGATGAAGGACAGAGCAAGATGGAGGGATAACGAGGGAATTACTCCTTCCAGGCTGAGCGCAGGGAATGAGAAAATGCACAGAGGCCTGAGACAGCAGATTACATAAAAGGAATCCAAGGCAGGCAAGTGCAGTGCTACTGAAGCGTAAAGTGAGAAGGGGGGATGGTGGGCGCTGGACTTGGAGCCGGGAGTCTACTGAACACATTTTTCATAGCCCAAGGTCGGTCTTCTATTACCCTTTACCGCGAGGTTATCATCATCCATTTCTCACTCATCAGTGCCTGGGAGTCCATTCAATATTCTCCACTATTCTTGGTCCCAACAGTTTATAGACTGTAGCATGTTTTAGATCTTTACCTAGCACTGAAATCAGCTGAGCTTTTACAGAATCTCAGGTATATTTTCTTCAGGTTTGGACAAGTCCACTTAAAAAGATGTGTAATACTTGAAAATGGAGAAAAAGGAAAGCTTTAGCAGTTTATTTATTTAACTTGAAACTTTTTAAAAAGGTGAAAAACAGCTTTAAGGATAAAGATTGTCAACATTCTGTCTGAGCTCTTTTGACTTCCTGTGATCCTTGAGAAAACAGGATGAGTGTCCTTCTAATGGCTAGCACAATGCTGGTGTGCAGACGGTGCCGGACCATTGTTTTTTGGATAAACATGCTTCCATTTATTATTAGTAATAGTAACAACATTTCTGTAAAAAGCATAAGAATACATGATAAACTTCTCAAGGATGTGACCTCATATGATAACTACAACCACCAATCTGGGTAAGAAAGGAATTATATTTAAGTTCATTACATGTTGTATTTTATCCTTTATCCCGATTTCCCACAGCTGTTATCTTCCTCTCTCTACAGTGAAAAATGTTGGTAACAACAACAAAAAAATTGTCTCATTTAAGCTCCTACTCTTATCATATATGGGTGATGGAAAGGATAGTGATATATTTTCAATTTTTTAAATCCTAAAATTATAAAACAATAAGGAGGGGGAGGAGCCTTAAAGGACCAACCTCTTGATTTTACAGGTGAAGAAACTGAGGCCACTTAGTTACTTCACTTAGAGCCAGGATTAAAACCCAGGACTTTGGACTCCTGTGGTTTTTTTGGTCACATGAGGACTTAATAATTTATGTTTTTACTTGAAAAGTCCACGTTTCTCTAAGCAACAGACCACAATGTATCAGTAGAGCTGGATCCTAAATTGTGACGCTTTCTCTAGTAATCATCTGTCTTTTGTAGATAGATATGTTCCAGAAGAAAGCTGGCTTCAAGGACATAAGAAATACCACAATTCAAACAAATTACGCATGCCTATTCTTTCATACCAGCGTTTAACAATGCTATCCAGGTGTCCAAATATAATAACTTGTTTTATTTTATTTTTTTCCAGAAGAGGAAACAAGGTCCTAGAAAGGTTACATTTTGCATAGGATTTTGTTAGTCAAGTCAACATCTGTTTGCATCTTAAAAATGAGTCATATCTATTCCTTATATGTAGGGCAGGAGGGCAGCTGGAATTTCCCAGCTCATTTCTCATCACTGCTTCCTGCCTCTGCTGTTCTTTGTCCTCTGAGGCATGCTTTATTGGCAAAGAGAGAGAGAAAAAAAAGATGCTATCCTACCCCGGGGGGCGGGGGGGAGGGGGTTGCGATACTGACTCATATGCCTTTGGCCCGTGTTAGGGTAAGTTTAGGGCAACATGAGTGCCCTACTTTAATAACAGTGTGAATAATTGAGTCTCTTCTGATGCTTTATTACTCAATATTCCACCCAGAATGGCACCGTGATGACACAGCCTATCAAAGGCTGTCCATGAGTGGTGAATGCAGAGCTTGCCATTGATGACAAAGCTCAGTGGATGGATCATCATTGAAAGAAAAATAATTTGAGTTGTTGTTTCTCTCCTGAAAAAAAAAATTATCTCACATGGATTAAAAAAAAAGTTCTTAACCAAAGATTAAGTAAGTGTTAATGTGAAGAGTGGTGTCATAAGCTAGTTTTGCTTGTTTCTGAAACTGGAAAGCACTAAGCCCTCATTTTGGAGGGTGTGTGTGTGTGCATGTGTGTGTGTGGTCTCCTCTGGAATGTGGAAACACTGAGAACAGAAGATCCTGTTGAAGATTTGTTAAATTTTTATTGCAGTTAGCAATAAGTCTGAGGTTCTCACTTTAGCCCTTAAGATAGCCTGTTCCCCTGCACAGTTATTTTTGTATCTCATGTATACAACTTGAATTATCCAATGGTTTTGCTTGGAGCATCCCTTTCATAGCTTATTGATCCTCTCATTGTCTAAAACAAGTTAGAGGGGCAGAATAGACACGCAACCCATACTACTTAAAGTAAATCTATGAGTTCAGAGTTTTAAGAGGCTACTTAGTTATGCAAGCCTTATTTCCCAAACTTCATTGGGCATAGAAAAAAAAATTAAAACTTGTAAAGAGATAGTGGGATTAAACTCTAGGATTCATTCAATTCTCTTCATAATTGGTATTTTGATCCAAAGAGCTTTTCTTTCCTTCTCTGGCACTTAAAAAGAAAGCAAAACAAGATCAAAAAGTCGAAACCCAAATCAACTAAACTCCTGTGACTTTAGTCCAGCAGATGTCTCTGTCACAGGTGTTCTGGGACACAAGTGCAGAGGGAGGTTGGGAATAAGGAGGCCTCCCCTTCTTTTCCTTCTTTTGTTCTCAGCCCTATATGACAGGCTCTGAGGGCATATGTGATCATCCCAATAGACAAGTACAATCTCTGTGTCCAACAAACTATTGTCCTTTGATGACCCTTGTTCTAGAGTTGTGTACACCCTATGGTTTAGTCTACCTGCAGAACAGACCAGGACAAGAGATCCTTTCAGGCTTTGGAATGGTCCCAGTATTATTTTGGCAGAGAATCCAGAGTCCTGAGCACCAGAAGCATGGTCAAAGTGGTGGGACTCATGTACTAGGTGAACTTGAATTCTGTTGTGTGTGTGTGTTTCCCTGATACCTAGCTCTCTTTGTGATGCGTAAGGCTGGAGAAGGGCTAGCCTTGAGCTCTCTAAAAACCAGGGCCCACGGCAAGGTGTCCAGTTACTCAGATCTATAGGCAGTAAAGTTTAAAGATCTCCTGTAATCCCAGCTGCTCAGGAGACTAAAGCGGAGAATCACAAGTTCAAGGCCAGGATGAGCAACTTTGTAAGACTTTGTCACAAAAATAAAAAAATAAAAAGGGCTGGGAATGTAGCTTAGTGGTAGAGTGCCCCTGGGTTCAATTGCCAGTCCTGAAAAAAAAAAAAAAATCCTCGTAAGAACTTGTTTAAAATGCAAATTTCTGGATTCTGTCCCAGATATTCTGATGTAGCAGCCTTGTGGTAGAGCTCAGGAATCTGCCCATGTAACCACAGGTTGATACTCTGGCATTTCCTGGTTTGGTTCTGCTCGGCTGGGGATGTTTACCAGTAAGAGAACTGCCTCTTTCCTCTCCACCCCTAGTGACTCACACCACCCTTGCTGCCTCCTGTTGAGGTTGCCAGGGCTACTGCTGTGGCTTTTCACACTCTGCTTGCTCCCCTAAATGCCAGCACAGGTTCCGGTTCCTCTCCCTGCTGGCTGCCACCTCTACTGTTGTTTGTTCTGTTCCTGGCTTGTTGTGGGAGAACCCATCATTGTAGCCATTGCTATCCAGCTGCAATCACCTGGCTGTTTGTTTTGCAATGAGAATAGCATCTCCTCTATGTGCTCTGCCAGGCTACTAGACTCGAGTTCTGCCATTAAGTGGGACTGTGGGACTCATGGCCTTGCAGTCCACACACCTCCAGATGGTTCTTTTACCTATTCCCTGAGACCTGAGAAGAAGCCAGTATTCTTCAGTATTCCTGTTTTCTTGTGGTATTTCCTCCCCCACTAGGATTTAGGGCGGCCCTTCTGAAATGATCTGAATCATTTTTGTCTCCCAAATCCATATGTTGAAATCCTAACCCTGGAAGTGGTGCTATTGGCAGATGGAGCCTTTGGGAGGTAATTTAGTCTTCATGAATGGGATTGGTGTTCTTCTAAGAGAAGCCCGAGCAAGTTTGCTAGCCCCATTTACTATGTGAAGATACACTGAGAAGGTGCCATCCGTGAGGAAGCAGGCCCTCTCTAGACACCAATCTCCAATGCCTTCATGATAGACTTCCTGGTTTCCAGAACTGTAAGAAATACATTTCTCTTGTTTATAAACTACTCAGGCTATGCTGTTTTATTACAGCAGCCCAAACAGACTGTGACACCCTCTGTCCTCTTGATGGTTCTGAATATGAAGGCCCAAGACCTGGCTTTCAGGCCCTAACATCCTTCGTCCTACTTGTTTCAGCAAGCACAAATTGTTTCTAAGTGTCCTAGGTTTCTGAGAGAGGTTGGCCAAAAGACTGACCATGACTTTTGTTATATTTACTTGATAGATTTCTTACAGGATTAGACAAATATTACAAAATCATGCCCTGATTTTTGTGAGCCACCAAGGGATTGATGAGCTGCATGAAGACTAGAGAAGACTAACAATTATTTATGTATGTATAGTTTATTTTTGCAATGTGTTAAAATAAGGGGATAGAACATGAAAAAAATTAAAAGGCATTTAGGTATTGCTAAGGTTTGGATAAGTGTTTTTGTGTTAAAGTCTTGATGATGCTATTGAATGAAAGATGGTGGAAACTTGCAGAGCCTCAGTCACTGGGGTTGTGCCCTTGAGGGGTATCATGGAATCCTCCTCCTTTTCTCTTTCTCCCTCTCCTCATCTCAGCCTTGAGGTGAACAGTTTATTTCATCCTATGTTCCCTGCCATGCCGTGCTTGCTTTCCTACAGGCCCCAAAACAACAAGGCCAACTGATGATGGATGGAAACCTCCAAAACTGTGAGTCAAAATAAACCTTTTCTTTTTAGAAGTTGATTATCTTCACTATTTGTTACAATAATGGAAAGCTGACTAACACAGGTATTGAACAATATCCACATAATTTTTTTGTGGATAATAAATTCTGCTATGATAAACTTGTCCCCATAGAGTGATGCCAGTGTATGTGTCTTTATCTATAAATATGTAGGAAATATATATTTATATACATGTGCATGTTTGTGTATACACGTGCATTAGTTAAGACTTAAGAATTCTGGCTTCACATGCTATAAAATAGTACTTTGAGATACCCATTCAAGTTTCTTCACAGGTTTATTTTCTTATTTCTTTGCCTTTACCCTGTTTAATTCAAAAGCATTCATTGCCTCTGGGAAGAAGTGACCCAGCAGAAGACTTAACAGAAGAATCAAATGTTCATCCTTGAGTAATAGATTCACTGATCTGTACACAAGAAAGAAAATTTAGAATAAAACTTTTAGACTATACCAATTTTTCTCACCTTCAACTTGATAAATTTTCTAGGAGAACGGAGAGAATCAGAAGAGACTGAATACTTGGATCCCTGAAAAGAACTCTGTCCAAGTTTTGAGGATAGAGAATAAAAGACAGCTCCCTCCTCACAGTGAAGGTCAGAAAGGTCCACAAAACCAAGTTTGGGGAGTAAGGTAGAACTCATGATTTATACATGACCACCACTAAATAGGAACAAAGGAAATATCATTGTATAAAGGGCCCAAGGGAGTGTCCTCAAAACCCTGAGAAGTGCAGGAGCAGCAGAATATTTTACATGGCTGCCAGCTTCATAGTCATGCAAGAGAGCTGTGGATGAGTCGATCTTGCTTTAGGAAGTAAATTATGAGGGTTGAGTCTATGTGGACCAACACCTGAAGACCAGATGGGGATAAGAGTGTGTAAGTGGATGAGGCAAGAATACGTTATTACCCACATCTGATAGTTCTCCCTTGATTTTTCTACTTTGAGTTTTAAGAATGACTTTTCTTAAAAGTGTCTATTACTATAGCACAGCCTGATAATAAAATGTGGTATTTCATCAATTCAAGAATAATTTCAGCTATTATCTTTTCAAATAACCCCTCTGCCTCATTACCTATTTCTTTTTGTTTGCCATTCCAGAGAAAAGCATGTAAGAATATCTCAATGCATTTTCAGTGCTTCTTATTTTCTCTTTTGTATTTTTCATCTTTATGTCTTTGTGTTTCATTCTGGAAAGTTTCTTGTGCTCTAATTTCAATTACCTAATTCTTTTTTCAACTATGTCTAGTATACCATTAAGCTTGCTCATTGAATTCTTAATTTTAGTTATTGAAATTTTCAATTCTTGGATGTCTAATTTTTTGCTTTGTTTTATGCCAGAATTTTAAGTATGATTTTTATCTTCTTGAACTCCAAGAACAGTTCATGTTTTTTCTAATAATTCTAGTATCCAAAGCCTCCATTTTTGGTATTTGTGGTTTACATTCATACTGTCTAGTCTCCACTTAATGACTGGTTACTGTGATTGTGTTAGATATTTTTATTTTTGGTGAATATTTTTGGAACACAATGAGTGAAAATCATTTGAAGACTAGAATGATGCTTTATCCACAAAATGATGCTTTTTTTTGGTACTGGACATTGAACTCAGGGGCACTCGACCACTGAGCCACATCCCCAGCCCTATTTTTTTGTGTTTTATGTAGAGACAAGGTCTCACTGAGTTGCTTAGTGCCTCACTGTTGCTGAGGCTGGCTTTGAACTCGTGATTTTTCTGTCTCAGCCTCCCTAAGTGCTGGGATTACAGGCTTGCGCAACCGCGCCCAGCTCACAAAGAGGATTTTTAATTGATCTATTTAAGTGCTTTGGGATAATAATAATTCAGGATGATGTCAATCCAAGTTTCAGATTTGATATTTCCCAGGATATTCAACATATCTTTAATTCTTAAAAGTAATAGTTTACTTCTATATTAGGGTGCAGCTACCAGTTCTAAGTGAAGAATACTTTATTAAATTTCTAACTTGTCTGGCTCTAGACACTGATTTCTGTCCTTCCAGGTCTATGAAAGTGCAGAAACAATTCAACTTGTTGGCTACTTCTCTCTAAGTGTTGAATACAACCAATTCAAAAGTGGCCCAGGTGTCAAGCTTTCCCATCTGTATTCCTATCACTTCTGCATTTGCAACTGATAATTCATTAGTATTCTACTAGTGCTTTGATGCTTCCAAGATTTTAATCTTTGAAAATTTCATCCAGCCTTCTTAGCCATCTTTTGTGGTAGGATTTGTTCACATGATCGAGTCTGCCAAACAAGAAGCAGAAGTTTCGATTAAAAATGCTTTTCCAGTGTTAAAGCTAAGTTGTCTTGAGATCATGACCATGGCCTTTGATAGAACTGATGATGTGAGATGAGGCCAACTCTCAGAAGCCTTGCCAGATTTCGAGTTGTGATGATTTTAGACCATAGACTATGAAGAGAATTCAGAGTACTATAGTTTATTTTAATTTCCTTCGGTTGATGCAAATTTATCTTCAGAAAGACAAAATACAAATGCAGTCATAGTTTTGCTGATGAGACTACATTTTCTGAGTGCTTACGAATACCTAAGAAGGAAAAGGCAAAGAAAGCTATCTTTAATGACCCTGCATTTCTCAATTCCTGAATGGGAGTCAGTCCACCAGGACAGGCTTGGGCTACTTGGAGTAGAGGATCCTCATCTTGTGATAAATGGGTTCATCTTTTAATCTGCCACATAATGATGCCTCAGGGTCCATGTGGGGTTAGGTGGTAGAGAAGGAGGTGCTGTGCTTTGTAGGAGGAAGCTGCATTTTATAGCACTCTTCCCTGGGCAGGCAGGGGAGATATTCATGAGATAGCAGCTAAGGCAGCTCAAGTGTCTGCCCTCGATTTTTGCTTTGCCTGTAGGAAATTGGACACCTTGTTGTGGAGTGTATGCATTCCGAGAACCCTCATAGCTCATAATGAACACATTGAGAAGGGCGAGGGAGATTTGAGAAACTCAGGGTGAGATCCCTGGCTCCGAAAAACCTTCAGGCAGCCAGCAGGATTTACTTATCTCTGTTCCAGAGCCTGGGGGTAAATGAAGGGAGAAGGAGGTATGCCGGGCAACCTACTGGTGCAAGCTGCTGCTTTCCATAGAGACTGCTGTATCCCCTCCTTTTCTCTCCTGAGCACACTGTCCCAAAAGTGTCTCACAGCAACAACCAGGGCTGCAGTTGAGTCCACCCAGGCAATATGATGAATCTAGAAGATATTTGCTTCACAGAGTTGCACCACTTGTCATGTGAGCTCTGGAGAGAAAGAGCTCAGACCAGAGCAGAGACCCACTTGATATAGCTAATGCAAACAAAGGAATTTAAGATAAGAATACAGGCCACTCACAAAATCCAGGACAGAAGCTGCTAACCCTGAGGAACACACAGGAACAGAGACTTGTACACCTCTCCTCCTTTATGCAACTGGTTTCACGTTTCTTCCTCTTCCTCCATCCCCTCCTTCCCTCACTTTTTCTACATTTCTATGAACAAATGGAAAAATTCAATTTGTTATATATAGGAATATCCTAGATATTTTTTCAATTATATTAATGAAGAAATTATGATTGATGGGTTATAAATCAATCATAAAAGCTAATTTAGACATGGATTACATAACGTCTTAAATTTGCGTTTAATATCTGAGTCTACATATTATTTTGTCATATTTGGAAAAATCCCAGATATTTCAAAGACCATCAGTGGAAAAAAATAGTTATGAAAAGGTTAAAGGAATCACATACATTTAGTTCCTGTGAGAATGTCCAGCTTAACTTCCTTTGCTGATGAAGACACTAAGAACTAAAGTCAAAAGATTGTAAAGATTTTTTTTAGCAACTTTTGGTTTTTACTCTGATTAAAAAAAAATCCCTGCCAACAAGTTAAGGGGAAAAAATAACCCCAAAGACCAATACTGTAGTTGGCAGTATGTTATAAAGATTTAGAGTATTCAAAGTTACAGTGAAGGAAAAAGATTATTATTAATTTTTTTTTTCATTCCAGGGTACAAATGGTTTATTTCCAGTATCACTACTCATGTTTCAGGTATATCTATTATCTGTTCAGCTGATCCTTGCAAATTTTCCCAGTTCTCAGACAAAGGCAGTTGATTCATGGCTGTATTAGAAAGAAAAGCTAGTGGGGTGTGTTACAGCCACATGAATCATGTGGTATTCTGCTTAAAGCTATATTTATCATGGATGAAAGAATGTTTTCAAGGAAAACTATGAGTCTACCTAAAATTACATGGTTTACCTCTGTTTCAAGGGACTGATCTTTTCAGCATGCTGTTGAGCTACAAAAGTGCCCCATACCTTTTAAACCAGTAGCACTACAGAAAAAAAGATTCTCCCAGAGTTGCTAGAAATCATCCCTGAAAGTTTGGATTTCTCCTGGAAACTCATATTTCTATTATTATGTTAACAATCTTCTTGATTCTTCTTGATCCAAGGTTACATGTCTTCTTGCTTTTCACTGCTTTTAAACTTAACCATGTGTCATCTTGATTCCTTCCAATCCAACCTGTAAACCACAGTCAGGGTAGCAGACTTCATATGCCAGTTTTGGCTTTTTGCTCCTCAAGAACTTTCAGTGGTTCCATATTACCTCCAAATTTAAATTCCAGCCAAATTTAAATTTACTCTGAATTTCAGTGTTCTAGAATCTGACATATCTAGTTGACCTTGTTTCTTGTTAATTTCTAATTACTGTACGTGTACTTTACCTCATGAAGTAGGGAATAAGAAGATGGGTTCCTTGGTGTGACCTAACCCCTTCATGCTCACTCTATACTCTCAAACTTTACTGCAGTTGTTCTGTTGGAGGTAGGTATGATTTCCTTAAGATGAATAGCCATGTGGTAGCCACATGGGCAGTGAAGTAAAGACAGTCAGACCAACTTTCTGCCAGTAATATGTCTCAGGAAGCCTGATCTTTGGCTTTTCTTGCCCTGTAACTTTTTTTTTTTTTCCTTTTAATCCCACTCTCTGTCCAAGCCAGGTGCTATGTCTTTTCCAGAACCTGTTCTCAGTGTTTATGTTCATCCTTACTGTTTTGAAGTTGGCTCTTGAGCCTGCTTGTCATTGCAATCTGACTCTGTCTCTGCAGTGCCTTATTGGTAGTAGTTTATTTTTGTCCCTAGTCATTATTCTCAGAACTTCATCGTGGTCATTTTGATGCCACTTCCTTTGATTATTAGAAACCACATAACTGGAGAGAGTGCATGGCCCTGTCTAGTACCCCAAACATCTTACCCAGGTGTTTTTCATACTCCTTTCCCTTTACACCTTCTGTCAGGGTTTAGCCTGTGTCTGCTAACAGGGTCTATGACCTCACTTCTGCCTTAGAGAATAGACTGGTGCTGATGCCAAGATGGTTCTTCCTGCCATCAGGTCTTCCAGGCTACTCATACCTTGTTCTGGAGAAGCACATGGAGTGCTGTCAGTCAGGAAACTTTCAACTACCAAGTTTTCTCTTCCAAAGAGAGGAGGCCATATGCTATAGTGGTTCTGTCTGTGTGACTGAGGCAAATTAAATGACCGTTCCATACTTTGATTTTCTTATCTGTAAAATGAAGCTAGAATAGTACCTCTTCAGAGTTTGTGATGTGTAGTTAGCCCAGGTAAAATAATAATAATTATTTTTTATTTGTTCAAATCAATTATACATGATAGTAGAATGCATTTTGATACATCATACATAAATGAAGTAAAAATTTATTTATTATTATTCTTAGCTGCCTCATTAAATTAAATCACCAACTGATTGTTGTTAAATTTCTTGACCCATTTTTAGTCTTGGCCAGGCCCTGAGCTGAACAAGTTAGTTTCTCTCAGTTCAAATTTCAGTCTGTCCTCTTTTCTCTTTTTTCAAGCCAAACTGTCCTTTGACTTCCATATATATATATGTATACATATATATATAAGTATGTATATATATATATATTTTTTTTCCCTCCTGCCTATATGGATGACTACCTTTCTGAAATATCATGGCCCTTATTTTGCAAGGCAGCTATTCCGATGCCAGATCTTTACACTGATGAGCACTGTCACTTAATTCCTACATCTGTTTCTTAATTTCTCCAATCAAATTTAGAACTTCTTGGTGCTAAGAAGTACCTTTTAGGTGACTTTCAACCTACAGAACAGTAGGAACTGAATAAGTGTTTGTCTGAATGAATTGTTTGTGTAATTAAAATTCTCTTAAAGAGCACAGACAACTTCCAGGTAGTTTGGGGGATATTCTCTTTGGAAGAGGAAACTTGGTGGTTAAAAATTTTCTGATTGACAGCATTCCATGTGCTTCTCAGGAACAAGGCAAGAGTAGCTGAAAGATCTGATGGCAGGAAGAAGCTTCTTGGCTGGCGTCAGCACCAGTCTATGCCCTAAGGCAGAAGTGAGGTCATGGCTGTTGGCAGACACAGGCTAAACCCTACAAAGGTGTAAAGGGAAAGGAGTATGAAAAACACTGGGGTGAGGTGTTTGGGGTACCAGGCAGAGCCAAGATTCTGATGTGGGATTTGACATCTGATCCAGGTTCTGACTCATTGAACAAATCATTTGTATTGTTCAGCCTCATCTCCTGTAAAATGAAAACATGGACTAGATTGTCTCTGAATTTTCTTTATATGATGATTTTTTTTTTTACACTGAGGGTGTCACTTTATATTTTTTCTGCATTTTTATACTTTGTCTTATAAGGTTGCCTTTGATCTTTGAGATGAGAATTTTACTCACTAAACTAGTTTCTCTTCCATCCACCAATTGTTTAAGCCAGAAACCTGGAAGTTCTCCTTGGTTCCTCCTCTTTTTTGTTCATTCCTTCCATCCAGTCATGGTCAAATCCTGTGAGTTCTGCCTCAGATTCCTCCGCCTACCCACTAACTGCCAGGTCCACCTACTTCTTCAGCTCTCCTGCAACAGCTCTTTTCTCAGTCATAATCACTCCCTGTTTAGATTATTGAAATATCCTTCTTATTGGGCTCCACGTTTTCATGCTTACTCCCCTCCACACTCTTTTCAGTGCTGCATCTGGAATTATATTTAAAAACTTAAATCTGACCACACCACTTTCCTGCTTAAAATGTTTCAATGGTTTCTTTTTGTGCTTTAAACAATATTTACATTTTTTTTAAAATTTTTTTTAGTTGTTGATGGATCTTTATATTATTCATTTATTATTTGTATGTGGTGCTGAGGATCGGACCCAGGGCCTCACGCATGCCAGGCAAGTGCTGTACCACTGAGTTACAGTCCCAGCCCCCAATATTTACATTTTATAATTTAAAATTAGTTTACTATCATCTACAGGGTGCCATATGGTCCTTGCTTCTCAAGACACAATGGAAGGCACCTTCCACTTTGCTCCAGCCACTTCTGTTTTCCATTAGTTCTTGAAACAAACCATGCTCTTGCACAGCTCCAAGTCTTTAAGATTCCCTCTATGTGGAATGATCCTAGTCCTGCTATTTAGATGGCCGACTTCTTCACATCATTTAGGATTAATACTTTGGAATTACATTAATGTATTTTATTTTAAATATGGGAAAAAATCCTACACAGTATATCTACCTATATGTTGGTTTGTCACAATAACATAACAATATTATGGTTTCTGCTTTTAATGCTAATTTAGGCAATGACTTCATTAAAATCCTTTTGAATAATAAATTTCAATAGAATAGTAGTCAGCTGTATACACTTAGTTAATTAAAAAGCATTTTTATTAATTTTAATTTTGAGAAGCTTCTGTTACATGTAACAATGGATATAAAAAGTTAATTCAGAAAATACTTTTTAAAAGAATATATTTGGCAGAATCACAAAAATCCTATTCCTCTGTAATTTCTAGAAACTGTAATCTGGCAATGTGTCAGCTTCTTTCAGATCAGTAAGAGACTTTCAAGTGCCTTATCACTCAAAAAAATTTCACTAAAATATCCTAACTGGAAAATTAATCAAAATGTTATATTTGTGAAAGCTTCTGAAATTTTTCTTCTGCAATAAGAGAAAATCACTGAATGATAACAATGTTGAAATTATTAATTTATTGCTTTAGAATATGTGTTCAGTTCTTTTCTTTTTCTTTTTGGTACTGGAGATTGAACTCAGAGGCACTCGACCACTGAGCCACATCCCCAGCCCTATTTTGTGTTTTATGTAGAGACAGGGTCTCACTGAGTTGCTTAGGGCCTCGCCATTGCTGAGGCTGGCTTTGAACTCGCGATTCTCCTGTCTCAGTCTCCCTAAGTGCTGGGATTATAGCCTTGCGCCACTGTTCTTGGTGGACATGGTTAAGGTATCTAAGCACTGTCCTTTTATTTGTTTCTTGTAATGTCGGATCAGTATATTTTGTTGTTGCTACTGGTCTTCAAAATTTGCTTCTTTATTCCTTTATAAATGTCCGTTTTCTTCCACTTTTTACATTGCATATATATTGGCCTTTTCAGAAGATCTGTGCTGATCTTCAAGAAAAATATTTAAAGCCTGATGTTTCATAGACATTTTTCAAAGCTGACCTGTCTCTTTGCAACTTTTTTTGTGCATGTGTCTGATTAACCTCATCTAAGACTTTGCTCTAGAAACAAAAGTTAATACAGGAAAGAAAAACAGACTTAGCAGAGACTAAAACCTATTTATTTTCTTCTGTTTACATTTTGTTTTGGATCATATAGTACTTCAAAGGTTGGAATTAACTTTTCAAAATTTGTCTTTTTCTGTGTGCACAGTTTCAAAATGAGCACTCCATTGTGTCTGGGAAAGACTTTTAATAATTATACCTATAGTCCATAGCAATTTTCAATCAATGAGTCTTTTCAAAATTGATAAAAAGGAGTAATCTAGTTTTCTAAATTTTAGAACCCATCACACATGAAGAAACACTTCCAAGAATGAACTCTTTAAAGGTTTAAAGAATAATTTACCCAAAGTGCAAATAAGAATTGGGGATTAATTTCTTTGACATTTGCCCTAAAACCACGATGGGTATTGGCCGTAGCGTTAGCATTGTCATTTGGTTGACCGTGCCAGAGGTTCATGTCCAGAACATCACTATCCAGTGTTGTGATTTGTAGTGAGCTCAGGGGCAATTATCCTAGGCATGGGAAAAGAAATCCAAGAAGGAGTTCTTTGAGATCTGCTGTCCTCAAGATGGACATGACTGACCGTACATTTAAGTAGAGTTTGAAATATCAGGACTAAGTGCTATGAATAGAATCAAAGACTTGAAGATCCAATGAGCTTGAAGTGAACTCACATTATCCATACTTCATAAGCCTAACCTAGAAGCAAACGCATAAAGTTCAGTGTGTTAGTCCATTCGAGCTGCTGTAGAAGAATACCATAGACTGTGGTGTTAAACATTTATTTCTTACAATTCTATGGCTGGAAATCTAAGATCAAGGCACCAGCAGATCTGGTGTCTAGTGAGGGCCCTCTTCCTGGTTTTCAGGAGATGGCCATCCTTTCCATCCTTTCCTTGTATTCTTATAAGGTGCAGATCAGAGAGTGGAGCATCTCTCTTGACTCAATACTTATGAAGGCATTGATCCCACTCATGAGGACCTCTTGACCCAATTAATGCTCAAAGGCCTCACCACCAAATAATATCTGCCTAAGTTGAGATCTGATTGTATAACTAAGAGTTCTTCAAGTCATCTTCCACATAGAATAGAATATATTAAGCCATGAAGAATAAAAATGTGTTAATTTGTAGTTTACACATATATTATTAAAACTCAACAGCAACTGTAGTGATCATTTAGAATTTAATCAACAACATTTTTTTCCCCAGGATGAGTACATTATCATTTACATTGTCTGGAATTGTCAGTGCACAGTAATAATAAAAAGTAGACTGATTTTTTTGGTTTTATTATTGCTTTTAAACTTTCTAAAGACAATGCACTGCCCAGCCCTGGGGATACACAAGCTCCTGAGAACAATCTTCTCTCATTTTAATACTATGCTTGTCCTCATCTATTTAATCACAAACCCAAATTCTTCTTATTTCCCATAAAACATCAATAATACTCTGTGATTGTATATTTATTTGTCTATGTAGGTGTTTGTCTCCTCCATTATACTGTAATGTGTGGTCTCATTTGGGAAGGAACTAAAGTCCTCCTGTCCACCTAAATTTTAAGTGCCCAATGCAGCGCCTGGCACATAGGGGCAGGCAACGAGTATCTGTGGAATAAATGAATGGAGATTTTAGAATAGTTTGTAAGGATCAAGAGATACCAGAGATCAGCACTTCAAATGAGCAACTTTATTCACAAATGTCTCCTCTGGGTTTTATTAATCACTACAAGTGCTTGCAAGGCCTGTTTTTGCACACTCACTTATTCCCATCAAAGGTGATCACTGGAAATTATATTTTACTAAAGAATCTGTGTTTTCTTTAGTAAGTTTAGTCATAGTGCATCTTAAATGGAGGCAGAATATCAAACTGCATTCATCAGAGAATGCCAGGATATTAGCCCTGATGTCTTGGCACAAAGGTGAAGCAAGAACTTTGTTTAATTTGAAGATTTGGAAATACAGCTTCCCTAGTCCTAGGAGGTGTATATAGGAATTAAAAGGATGTTGCGTGTGGGAGGTATAACAATGCCTCCCTCCTCCCTAGATGCCCACATCCTATTCCCTGAAACTTGTGAATAGGTTACTTTATATGGCAAAAGAAGTTTTGCAGATGTGAATAAACTTAGGATCTTGAGATAGATTCTCCTGTATTATCTAGGAGTGATAAATGCAATCATAAGGGTCCTTATGAAGGAAAGATGGAGGCAAGAAAGTCAGAAAAGGAGATGTGCTGATAGAAGCAGAGATCAGAGGCAGATGTAAACATACGATGAGATTTAAAGATGCGACGTTATTGCTGGCTTTGAAGGCAGAGGAAGAGCCCTGAGTCAAAGAATTCAAATGGCCTGGGGAAGCTGGTAAAGGCAGGAGCATGCTCCTGATGATACTTTGATTTTTAGCTTAGTGAGAATGATTTTGGACTTCTGACTTGTAAAACTATAACATAATAAATTCATATTACTTTGAACCATTAATTTTGTGGTGATTTGTTATAGCAATGGGAGACTAGCATAGTGGGCTCTGAAACCAATCTGCCTTGGCTCTCCTCTGCCTTAGGATGTGGCTGTTGATGTGTGTGTATGTGTGGGGTGGAGGACACAAAACCAAAACAAACAGACAGCAACAGAAGTAACGTTTTGAGTTTGGGTCTGGTAAGGGCACTGTGAGCTCATGACGCAGCATGTTAGTAGATGATCACCTTCTTTGTTGAATTGCCAGAACCCCTGGAAGGAGAGTGTAGGATTCAGCTTCCTCTACTGCTTTTATGACCAACCTTTGAGGAGAGTTTGGCTAACGTTGGCCAAGCATTAGGGCTTTATAGTCACTGTTTTGAGCCATTGGAAATGTAAGTGCCTAACTATTGAGAGAAGAATTTCATCTTCTCAAAAGACAGATTGTAGACCTAGTCTCCAGTACCTGCAAGTGTGCCTTTATTTGGAAATAAGATTTTCGCAGATGTAATCAAAGGAAAACAAGTTCGTACTGAATTAGGGCTCCAGTCCAATGTCTGGCATCCTTCTAAAAAGAGATAGCCACAACCAGAGCAAGCTGTCTGATGATGGCGGCAGATTGCAATGATGTGTTTAGGAGCCAAGGAATGCCAAGGAGAGCAGAGACTAGAAGAAAGGCAGGCACAGATTCTCTCCTAGAGCCTTCGGAGAGTAGAGCTCATTCCACATCCTCAGATTTAAACAAACAAGAATGAAAACTTTAAAGAAAAATATTGTACTGAACATGTATTGACTTTTTTTTTTCTTTGTGATTATTTCCTAAGCAATCCAGTATAACAATTATGTACCTAGCATTTACATTGTATTTGGTATTATAAGTAATCTAGAGATGATTTAAAGTATAGAGGAGGATGTTCCCAAGTTGTATGCAAATGCTATGCCATTTTCTATAAGGCACTCCAGCATCCATCTATTTTGCTATCCACAGGGGTCCTGGAACCAACCCCCACATATATTGAAGGATGGCTATACAGTCCTGCTGATACATCTTGATCTCAGATTCCTAATATCTAGTACTCTGGAAGAATAAATTTCTATTTTAGAACACTTGGTTTTTGGCAATGTGTTACAACAATCCTAGGAAACTAATACAGTGGCCCTGTGTCTTCTGCCTGGGGGATTTGATCATACTGATGAGCAGCATTTCTGTTTCATCATAACCTAAAAGTCTTCCAAAGGAAAAGGGATTGAAGGTACCCAAGATCTTGAACTGTTGCTTTGGAACCCTTCCATAGAAGGAATAAACTCCTGAAGATCAGCTCCTGCAGAGATTCGTGTTTTGGACAGATTTGCACTGAATGCATAATGCAGTCTATGCACTAAGAGAGGTCCAAGCTGTAAAGGAATTCCCCCAAAGAGACTCCTGAGCACCAAGAATCTCTGGCAAACAGCAAGGGAGGAGGCTAGAACCTGCAGATGAATGGAACCTCTGAACTTCTTGCTATTGCCTCGATGGGGCACAATGCTATATTCAAGGAATGTAGCCGGATCCTTATTTGCTCCTTGAACTGTAGCCAACACTGGTAGGTATAGAACACTGGTTATGTACCACTCTATTAACATGGAGCATAGGAGACCATGAAAAGTGGGGTTTACACTAATCAGATTAGGATTAACTAACATCAAAATTCAAGAACCAGAGAATACTTCACAGGCAAGCAAATGATAGTTACATCAAGTCCCTTGCCATTTAGAAAACCAACCAACTAGCCGGGCAAAGTGGGGCGTGCCTCTAATCCCAGCACTTTGGGAGGCTGAGACAGGAGAATTGTGAGTTCAAAGCCAGCCTCAGCAATGGTGAGGCACTAAGCAACTCAATGAGACCCTGTCTCTAAATAAAACACAAAATAGAGTTTGAGATGTGGCTCAGTAGTCGAGTACTCCTGAGTTCAATCCCCGGTACCAAAACAAAAAAAGCAAAAAAACCAATTTATGATGATAACTAGATTTAGCATACTGTGATTGTTTCTGTTCTGACTTAGATGGCTTTGTATTGATCTTATTAAAAAGGGATTGGATTTAAAAAATCTCAAGGGTCTTTATATTCCTTCTACATACAATGAAGATTTATTTTAAAATGTAAATACATATATGTGTGTCTCTCCATATATGCATGTACTAACATGGCTTCCAGTATTGCAAAGAATATGCTTTTTAGGGTTCATTTATGTATATTTTAAAATGTAAGCATAAACTCAAAGAGGCATAGTGCATACACCTATCAGGCACCATGCTGCTAAGTTTTTGTCATTTTAACCATCCCAGGATGAAGAAAACTGAATGTAATCACTTCACTTTATTTCCACTCCATTTAATAAGCATCTATTTGTGAAATAGTCCAGTTCCACTTTCTATATTCTCCTCTAATGCTAGATTTTGGAAGGGCAACGAAAGAATCAAGCAAAGCATGAAATAGAAGAAAAAGAAGTACACTGTGGCAGTATGCTCATATTTTATCAGAGCTTGCCTGTACTTTTGCTGATGCATTTTTCCTTTGGTTTGGACGTTTTAAAAGCTTGTTTTAAATTTATCTGTCTTGTATTAGCAGGTGAGAAGTGGCTAACAACATAGAATCTGCTGTGGCCACCCGTCATCTAGTATTTTGGCTCAAAGGTAATTGGATTTCTAGGGTCCTTAGACACATAGTGGTTAGAAATCATGCCACGAGTTTTATGTAGGGTCATCTCAATGCATCTATGGTGAAAGTGTCTAAGTACTGCTATATCCCTACAGTTATTTGAAACAAATCCAGTTTTCAAACCAACTGAATTTTATGTCCAATAGGTGTATTATTGTCTGAGTACAGTAGATTATCACAAGAGGGGATTGATTCTGATGCAAATGAGTAGATTCTTGCAGGAATATGTAAATGTCTGCTTGTGTACATAGGTTGTTGTAAGAGTTGGGTAGATTCTCACCCAGCTGGGTTGCTTTTCACATGTGTGGATCGACTGACCCAGGAGTGGGCTAGTTATGGAAGAGTAAATTCATCTCTTGTGCTGTTTTCCTTTCATGTGCGCCAGCTTGCCTCTTTTTGCTTTCTGCCAACCATGAAGCAGCATGAGGCCCTCACTGGGGCCCTGCTCTTGGATTTCCCAGTCTCCAGAATTGTAAGCTGACATAAACCTCTTTTCTTTACAAATCACCCACTTTTGGGTATTTCATCATAGCAACTGAAAATGGACTGAGACAGGGTGACTGACTGATTTGGTTAGGTTTATTGTATGTATTGAAGGTAAAGTTGATTGAATGTATTGATAGATGGTCCAAGAGTATACAATAGCAGCATCAGGATGATCTCTGAAGTTTTGACTTGAGCAACTACGTTATTATTAGTGTCATTTATTGAGATGAGTGAGAGAAAGAAGAATGGGTTTGATAGGGATTGAGGAATAGAAAAGGAATCAAAATTTCATTAGAATTTCAATAGACATTTTCCCATCATAACTTCTACAAATGGGAGGTCTTTTAAAAATTCAATTGCCATTGCTGAACTTCTCCAGCAGAGCAGAACACACTTAACTTGATCTTTCTTCATTATCCACAGCATACTCACTCTTGACTTTAGATTCTTCAAAGTCTTGAAATGGTATAAGCATTAATCTCTAGTCTTTCTTTTTTCTATGAAAACCAACAGGTCCATTGTATTGAGTGTTGTCCTTTGATTGGTCTTTAAGTTTTTCTCAGGTATAGCCATCTATTGCTGAGTAATTAAGGGTAACTTTTCTATTGCAATTATTTTTTTAAGTTAAATTTTTCTTCCTCAATATTTTTGCTCCAGGCTACTTCTGTATCCAGTGTTGCTCCAGTTTGCTGAGCATTCCAGAGGGTTAGTGTACAAGTCAGCCAAGGATTTTAAATGTTGACCATGCTGACCTGAATTCTTTCTAGATGTGTATTTGCATACTTTCACAAGAGCAGTTTCTCATCAAAAATCCCAAAGCTGGAAATATGACAAAACTATGTGTATTTTCTTGGTGAGATTTTGATCTTAGCATTTTATTCTCCCTTCCTTGTTTCCATTCTGACCTGTGGAAGTTAAAAGAGGGTAATAGAATAACAGTACTTGAGAAGCAATGGTTTGTGACAGAACAATCCCTTCAGGGAAAGGGGGGAAAGGTGGCATTGGGCTGGCATTACCCACTGGACAGCTTGAAGGATTTTGTTGTGTGACGTTTGGGTGTGTGGCTTTGTGGGTGTTACCCTCCCAATTAAGGGGCTTTCTTACCCTCTAACACTACATGCTCTGTGAGGACAGATAAAACCTGCAGAGTAAATGAGGCAGAAAGTTCCTGAAATATACTCAGCTCTTTTTTTCCTAAAGATTCTCTCTCTCTCTCTCTCTCTTTTTTTCTGTGTTGGAGACTGAACCCAGGGCCTCACACATGCTAGACTAGCACACCAGCCACATCCATAGCCCATTTCTAACGATTCTCAAATTGGAAACAGATTATTTGGAGAAATGCCTTAATCATTTACTTTTCTTTTGCTTAGGAGAAATTGCACAAAGGCTGACTTTCCCTGCTCTACTTATAAAAGGCACATAAACAACATTTGGATTAATAGGAAACCAGTAGCTTCATTCTTTCATGTGTATGAGTGTTTCTTATTCATGTTAATATACAGATATCATCTCATCTGTTCTCAGGACATCCGGGTGATGTGGATGGTAGTAGTAATCCATGCAAATGAGTGGAGTTCTTGTAGTAAACTTTGCTTCCATGGGCCCTTTGGCTTTGGACTTGACTATTAGATTATGTGACTCATGTAAATGAATCCATGACTGAGGTCTAAAAAACAAGAACTATTAGTGATACCTCATAAAATTGGGAAATTCTATCTAAGTGACTCACTAGAGTCAGATAGGGCATGGATTATTAAATCACTGTCACCAAAAGAACACTTTTATATTTTGGATATGATTCTGCCTTCCATATTATGTAGTTCAAAGCTGGTTCAGGGAGTGGAAAGTGGATTCAAATAGGAAAGATGAGGATTATGAGGGAAAGCTGCCAAGGACCATAAATTTTATTGAAAGAAGTGTTCTATAGGATTTTCATTCATTCAAAAATATTTTGGGGACACCTGTATAGTATCTGCCAGAGAATTATTGTGGAGAATAGGAATGTAACACTGAAGGAAACAGACATGCTTTGGTGGAGAGAGGAGAAAGAAAGATAATATAAAAAGTAAGCTGCTACCTGTGATTGTTTACATTGAGATAACAATAAATATGATGAAGGCCACGAAACTGGGTCATATGATCTAGCGTTACTTAGGTGCATACAGGAGTGACTACTTTAACAGGATGAAACTCTGCTTTTAGAATAGACTTTTTTTTTTATTGTTAGTCAAATCTATGATTTCTTCTTTTATTTTTTGGTACTTTTAAAATTTATTCTTTTTAGATATACATGACAGCAGAGTGTATTTTGACATATTATACATACATGGAGTATAACATATTCTAATTAGGATCCCATTCTTGCTGTTGAGCATGATGTGGAATTTCATTGGTCGTGTATCCATATATGAACATAGGAAAGTTGTGTCTGATTCATTCTACCATCTTTCCTATTTCCATCCCCTCTCCTTTCCCTTCACTCCCCTTTGTCTAATCCAATGAATTTCTAGTCTTCCCTCCTCCATTCTTATTATGTGTTAGCATCCACATATCAGAGAGGATTGAAGAACTGACTTTTGAGATGAAGCCTAAATGTTAAGAAGGAGCCAGGCACAGGAACATAGAGGAAGAGCATTCCAGGCAGAGGAAAGGGCAAGTGCAAAAAACCCTGAGGCAAGCAGAGTTTGGAATCTCTGAGAACAACCAGAAGGTCAGTGTGAGTTGGGAGAGACAGGGAGGTTTTACGACATCAGGCTCCACTTGTAGAACATGGTGGGGAACTTGTGTTTAGGTAAAGTAGACAGTCATGGCAGGATTTGAAGCAGAGAAGTGGCATGGTCTGATGTACAGTTTTAGGAAAACAAGAGCTCTGTGAGGCCAGCAGTGGAGTATCCATTGTAGGGCAGAGCAGGGCAGAGAAGGGAGACCATTCCTTTAGTCAGGAAGAAAGAGGAGGTGAATTTGAATTTGAATAAAAACAAGGGCTTTCTGTGAGAGCTCAGGGAAGTTTAGGGTTTACAGAGTAGTCTCCCCTTACCCCTGGTCTCAGTTACCTGTGGTCAACTGTGGTCCAAAAATATTAAATGAAAAAATCCAGAAATAAATATGTTTTAAATAATTGTTATTAAGTGTAAAGCCAGATGACCAAAAGGAGGCAAATTAAAACCGCTGGGCAAGGCTTTATTGGAATGTGTGCTTCTGGGCAAACTCCTCAGTCCAACAGAGCGAGAGGGGAGAATTGCACTCGTGTTCCGCGGTACAGAAAATTCAAAGAGCCCGGTCAGGAAGGGGAAGGCTTAAGGCAGGAAGAGGGGGGCTTGAAGTAGGAAGAGGAGGTATCTGGAGTCCTGGGTTCTCTGAGGTTGGTCAGAGGATCCTGCTGAGGTCAGAGTCCTTCCAGGATGAGTCAGGAAAAGTCTGTTGATTGGTAGGAGGTGCCATTTCTGCTTATGTGTCAGTGTCTGGTTGGCTGTTCCTTTGCTCATGCGGGCTGCTTGATGCTTTGTTCCCCGCGACCTGGTGGCATATTGTACATTCTGCATTCGTCTTGCAAGAAGAGACGCGAGATCTTGAGCTGACCTAACATTAAATATTGTTAAAATTGTTCTATTTTATTGCTGTTGCTGTTAATCTCTTCCTGTGCATAATTTATAAATTAAACTTTTGTGGGTTATGTGTGTATAGGGAAAAACACAATATAAATGGGGTTCAGTATTACCTCTGGTTTCAAGCATCTACTGGAGGCCTCGGAAAATACCCTTGTAAATAAGGGAGGGATTCTGTATTTAGGGTACTGGAACAGAAGAAAGAATGAAGAAAAAAGTACCCAAATCCTGGATTTGGAACTTTTGGGAATATCTTGAATCCAAATTCAATATCTTGAATTTCCTCAACCAGAACCACTCTAAGTTAAGAAAACCGGATTTCCTTTTAGAAAAGTAGGTCTATCATCACCTGCACAACCAGTCCTTACTGGCCAAGAAGAAACATGAAGAACGGGAAGGAATCATGCCTCATGGTGCTGGGTTGAAACTCAAAGACAGTTGTGACTGTGACACACGTGTGACTATCAAGTATGACTTCCACATAAAGTAGAAAGATTAGTGGATCATCAGTGAGGCAGAGCTGCCCACCACTCCACTGGGTGATCTTCCAGCTGGAGCAGTAAAACTTCCTAAAAATTTTCCATATATAAATCTAAAACCAACATTATTCCTTGCCCAAAACATACTAAAACAGTGGTCTTCAGGCAGGGCAATTTTGCCTCCTGCCCCAAGGTACATCTGACAGTATCTGGAGACATTTTTGTTTTTCACAGCTGGGGGTCGGGGGAATTACTACTGGCATCCAGGAGGTAGAAGGCAGGGATGCTGCTGCATATGTTGTAATGTGCAGGACCTCCCCACACCCTCAAACGGTACAACATAGCAGTTGTGTCTAGGGTGAGAAACTCAGGTCTGAGAGAAATTACAGAAGTGTTAGTTGCTTCTGGATGTTATTATCTGATTGTTTTTTTCCTTTATACATTTTTTTGTTCTTTCCAAATGTTTCATATTAAACTCTCATTTTTCAATCACTAAACAAACATGCAAAAAACCCTGAAGAACTGAAAAACAAGCATTATCTCTATCAAGCAAGTGTCTGCCTGGATCTAGGTCATGAGTCTCCTGATACCAGACTTCAGAGGCAGCGTGCCTCAGGGCCTCTGCAGTGTGAGTCAGGGCCGCAGTGGGAGGAAGCCCTCCACTTCAGCCTGTTTGATCTGGGGTGCTACCGAAGACCTTAGCAAACATTGAGGATTTCCACTGAGTCATTTGCCTGTGGCTTTGCTTCGCTGGCTCAAGTCTTCCTGTGTTTGGGTGGGAGAGAGGCTAGAGAGGAAAAACAGGCTGTTTTGTTTCTCATTGATTTGTTCTGTCATTGAGCAACACCTGGATCCCTGTCTGGTGCCCTTTGTTCTATGGGCCTCCACAGCTGGGCCAGTGTGGAGGGCTTCAGAACTCGGAGGAAGAATCCCTGGGGGTCAATTACAGTAGACCCTCATGATCCTCAGGGAATACATTCCAAGACCCCTATAAGGTGCTTGAAAACACAACTGTGTACTGAAACCAATATACACTATGTTTTTTCATATTCACACATACTTATAATAAAAGTTAACATATAATTTAGGCAAGTAAGCAATTAACAATGACCAATAAAATAGAAAAAGTATGTCAAATTGTGATAAAAGTTGTTTAAATTTATGAATTTATGAATTGCTGAGTTTTGGAACTTTCCACTTAATATTTTCAGAATTTGGTCGTCTAGGTAACTAAAACTGTAGAAATAAAAAAAAGTGGGTAAGGGAACTAATGTAATATAATAAGTGTAATTTCAGGTTGTATTTGCAGAAAGAGGCTTCCCTGGCAACAACAGCAGCCAAAAGTAAAATAAAAATGATTCTTCTGTATGGAGAATTATCCAAATTGAAGAAATAGGAAACACTTCTAACTTGCCTGTGTAAAATGGCCTGCTCTCCTCTCTTGCTCTTTCTCCTTAAGTGAATGCATAGAAAAATCCATAAAAAATTTAACTATGAAGACACAAATGGTGTGACTCTATCTGGTTTGCAACCAGAGAAATGGAAACATTGAGTTCTATATATGTACTATGACTTGAAATGCATTTAAATAAATTAATAAAAAAAACTTAACTAAAATGCAACAATTTTACATAAGCAAAATTCCTGGTCACTCTCATTATTTTACCTCCACCCAGCTGCATGTGAGTTAATCTCTTTCCTTTCCCACGCAGCACTAGCACCTTGGTGGCCTAGTTTAACAGCTAAAGTTATGAGTTTGTTAAATAATTTATATGACATTGTTTTGGAGATTCCAGGATCACAGGGAAATTCTGACTTGAATTATCTGGATGAACTGTTATAATTGTGCGTTGCTTTGTTCAAATTGGCAAAAGCTGAGTGGCATCATCCAATATGAGGTGTGGACTCTAGCTCATTTGGCAAAACAGAACTTCCGGCTGAGTGATTTCTAATCACTTGCCGTTTTCTATGGGAAGAAGGCAGACGGCTTCACTGATCTGTTTCTATTTTACCTTTTGAAAAACTGAAATGATAATGGTTATCTGGCTTACATGCCTCTCAGGAGGAGTTATTTCAAAGCACTTTGCAAATGTAAAAATGTACAGAAACATTGCACATCATCCAAATATATCTCCACCTTGTCACTGAATTGTCAGGTTCTAATCTTGAAAACTGCATTTAAAACTTACACCTTCTGTTTTGAAAAGTTGTGTGTTTTCCTTTTTCAACAATTCTTTTGATTATAAGAAATGCAATTAAAACTATGCTTTTTTCTCCCCTCACTTTATAGGAATTCTTCTTTGAAAAATAAAAGGACTAGCTGGGTGCAGCAGGGTATACCTGTAATCCCAGCAGCTTGGGAGGGAGGCTGAGGCAGAAGGATTGCAAATTCAAGCAACTTTGTGAGACCCTGTCTCAAAATCGACGTGGCTCAGTGGTAAAGCACTCCTGGGTGCAATCCCCAGCACCAAAAAAGAAAGAGAGAGAGAGAGAAAGAGAGAGAGAGAGAGAGATTAAAGGACCGAGGAAGGCACATCACTTTTTAGTGAATTCCAGAGAAAACATATTGATGTAAGGAATGAGTCTATTAGATTTCTCTTCTATAACTTTTTCATGTGGACTTCATTTAGACGTGAGGCACTAAAATGAAAAACAACAAATTTCTTGAGAGGAAACCACTTCTTTTAAAAAGAGCAAACTGGAATAGACCAGTCATAGAATGCAAGATACAATTTTGCATAAACATAACTTCAATTTTATAACATAAACTTTATATAATCCCCTTTTGTTCACATCCTGAAAGAAGCAACTCAAAGGCCACCTATTCTTTGACACTCTCTGTAATGACCAGATCTTATTCTGACTTCCTATAGCACTTAGTGTTTCTCAAATGGAGCAACAGTAATGGCCAACACAGCTCAGAAACAGATAATCCAGAAAGAAGGGAAAAGGACTTAGAAAAGGAACTGCTGTAGTTTGTATCTTGAATGTCCCCCAAAGGCCCATTCATTAAAGGCCTAGTCCCCAGCTATTGGGAGGTGGTAGAAATGTTGAGAGGTGGGTCCTACCTTTCTTGTCGTTGGCAGTGTACTCATAAAGGGGATGTTGGGACCCTTTCCTTTTTCTCCTTCTCTGTTTTGTTTCTGGCCATGAGGCAAATGGCTTTGTTCCACTGTGCCACCTGCTTCCCACCATGACATGCTGCCTCACCACAGTCCCAAAGCAAGGGAGCCAACCGATCATGGACTAAACCTTCAAAACTGTGATCCATCACAAATCTTTCTCTTTCTCAGTTGATGATCTTAGGCATTTGTGACAGTAATGGGAGCCGAGTAACAGGAACAAATCAGTGGCACGTGTAGAGAAAGAACCTGCAAGCAGACAGCAGAACACCATGGTGACTGCAAGAAAGAATGGTTAAATTTTGAAAATTGAGACAAAGACAAATCATCCACCCATAATTCTGCCATTTAAAAAACCCACATAAATGATAGTAAAAAATGGGTAGACAAAGAAGGAGAGTCAACAGCCATGTCAAATGCGGTGGGCATCAAGAAGAATGTGGATAGTGTGCTTAGGAGGGATTAGTTATTTTGGAACACATTGTTTTCAGGATGAATTCAAGGAAGAATACACTGTCTGAAAAGCTTTCCTTTGAGTAATACCAATTTGTTTTTAAATAGGTATGTCAGAAGGAGCCTCTGGGCCTGATGTGTCCTCGATTATAATAAAACTCAATAATAATTGTGTCTAATAATCATGACACCTCACTCTTATATTTGCTTTTAGCTTTCTATAGCTTAAAACATTGTTGAAAACATTAATTATCTCAATATCCACAAGTGGTAGATGTTAATACCTGCCATATGCAAGTGTCATGCAAGACGACTAGATGAAAATGATTCTGTCATGAGTCATAGTTATTATTATTTACATTCTAAGAGCCACCTTACATAGGTAACTGCTGAAATAATGCCTGGATCTACCATGGAATTCCACATGCATATATAAATATCTCTGACCATTGTATTATTTAACTTTGGTCAGATAAGTTTAATCCCTCCTTTGTCTTTTTCTATTCTGAGTTGGCCTCAGCCTCTTGAACTTTGCCCTAATTTTACTCTCAGTTTTTAAGTATCTATGATAGAAGTGTTGTCCTTTTATTTCTTTGGATGTTGATGTCCCGTCTGATTCCCCAGACATTGTTTTGCAAGTTTTACCAGGTTTCCTCAACTCAACTTGTGGTACACTGCACTTTACCATCCAAGCAAACTTTGTAATAATTCTTATTTTTTTTCCCATTGCATCAGATTTCTGAGGATGATTATTAGCCAGATATACTGAAATTTAATTTTCCTAGCAAATGAGTTTTTCGTCCTACACAGGACATTGCAGGACTGACTATATTTTAGACAACTGAAGAGAGAGGGAAAATGACTCAGCTGTTTAGATTTCTACTGTTTTTCTCTATAAACTGTACAGTGGATTTTCATGGAAGCATGGGAACCAAACCCAGGCAAGTTTATCTATCATTTTACAAGGTCACAGTAGTGGCTGGGAAGACTGATAAAATGAACTTGACACTTTAGTCTCACTATGAGCCAAAATAACAAATTGACAACATCAACAAACACAGTAGACAATAAGGGATCTTTCCAAGCCAGGCAGTGTTTTCAGCTTAAATTCTCAGAATTGTGTGAAGTAGGATCTGTCCCATGTTCGAGCAAAATGATCTAAAGAGTAAGGTTAAGGTGACTTAACCTTAACCTTGCCAAGAGACAAGAGAGGAAGTGAGTTCAGAGACTAATTCAAACATAGGATGTCCCATTTCAAATCTCTATTTCATGATTCTGCCCCAGTCTCTATTTCATGATTCTGCTGTACTTTTTATTAGGCACACTTTCAAATAATGAAAGTTTTGGCCACATATTTGGAGATATTAAAGACTCCCCAAAGCCAGTAATAATTACAACATGATCATTACTACTGTCAAAGGACATCTCATAGTGCTATAAAACACACAAAGTCACCATTCCACCCACTCAGTTGCCCCTGAACATTGACTTATTAGGTAGAACTGCCTCCTGCCCTGACACTTGTGTGTGCTCCAAGACAAGGGTCCTGCAGATTATAATTTTTTAAAAAGCACTTCTTTCTGGATTTTCACCATGTCATTCTTTTTAAGCTCTTGTGTGTACCAAGTTCAGTCTAATCTATGCTTAGTTATATTATCTGCTTAACTTGATGCCTGATAAGTCTCATGGAAACAGAGCACTGGTGTAATTTTATAGTAATTTATATTTTAAATATTGATAAGTACACCTTTGTGTCCTAATGTATTGTTTGAGAACGAATCTATTTCTCTGATAGTTGGACTCTGAGTGAGGAGAGTATACATGAAAATAATTCACACATTATCACTAAGGGAAAGTTAGACAATTTAATTTGATTCATAAACATCTGAATCCCTATTGTATCAAACAGGTACTGGGAAAGAGGAATACAAGGAAAATAAATCTATTAAAGATTTCCCTAGTTACTTAAAAATATGCATGATTATTACTGATCAATTAAGTATTTTTAAAAAATTTAGAAAGAATTCTCTAGTAAAAAGAATTATAATATAATGGATCAGTTGGTAATAGTAATTTATTAACTTTAGTATGTTATACAGAGGAAGATCAAACTAAATTTTGGGGGAAATTTAAATCAAAAAAAATTTGCACATTTGTAAATTACATGAAAGTTTGATATGGCATTTGGACTGTCTTTCAGATTAAGAAGAAAGTTAGCAATGGCATTGCAAATGTAGGATTTACAGGCAGAGAGTTCAATATAAACAAAAGCATGAAAGAGAATAGGCAAGATGGAGGGCTCTGGAATTTCATGGTCATGGTGGTGGGCAGCTGTGAGGGAAGGCTGAAGAGTGGATTGAGATGAACTGAGAAAGTTCTTCCAGCTCAGGTGAATTTGGTCTTCTGTAGGGAGCAGGGAACCACAGAGAGTTTAAAACCATTATCAACTTGATATTTTACAGTGGTAATTTGGCTTCTCATAAGAAACATGGAGGAGGTGGATAACAGTAGACTTCAAAGGACCAATTCATTAAATTCAGTGGTCTGTAGTTCAAGAGACAGTGAAAGTCAGAATGAATACACTGACCATGGAGTCTAGAGTCAATTCAGGGGATTTATTTGTTTATTTTGTGCTGGGGATTGAACCCAGTGCCCCTTATGCATGCTAGGCAAGTGCTCTACCACTGAGCTGCATTTCTAGCCCCATGGCAGAGATTTTTTTTTTAAAAGGACTTTTAAAAAGGAACATTTGGGAGAATAGGAAAAGAGAAAATGAGGAAGAAGGGAGTTAATGTCCAGTAATTGACGATGCTTTTGATTAGGAATACTGGAACGAGAATAAGTTGGGGGATAAGAGAGATACAGAATTCCAATCGGAAAGCATTGTGCTCAAGTGGAATTTGGTAGACACTGAAGCGCCTGGGTTTATGGTCCTTTTTCCTTTTCATTTCCTAAGTGATCTTAGCAGTTCTGGTGAGAACTCTAATCACACACACCAGTCGTATGTAAAGGAGAAACTTCGTCTTACACAACAGTCCTTTACTCTGCCATCTAGAAAAATTGTATTTTTACCAATGCCAAGTTTATGTTTTTGTTACTTGATGAGATAAGCTTAAAACTTCCTCTGCATTTTTTAATTGTGGTGACCAAAGGAAAACATTAAATTGTGTTTATAAAATTGTTGGTTACAATCTGGATCTAATGAGAATAGCTTAGACTCGTGGAGCAGCAATATTTTAGCCTGAGAGAAAACAAACTTTATCCTGAACACATGTGTTCTTTTGCCTTTCTCATCTGATGTTGCTTGAAATTTTTATTTTCCACTTTGAGTAGTGGATTCTGCCAAGTGTTTTAAAAGCTTTTCGCCTTTTAGGGAAAGAGGGGAACAGCTTTTCCTCCCTTTAGTCTGATAGCTGAGGAGGTTTGTAGTCTGTATATTTTTCTCACCAATTAAACCTCAGAATGTTCCCGCTGCTTTTAATGTTTGATGTGCCTGACAGATTACCCTTTCAAAACTGGATAATAGGATAGGTGGTGCTGGAAAAAAACTTTCCATCCAAGACAAAACCACACGGCCAGTGAAAAGAGCTAACATCAGCCTAGATATTTGGTGGTAAGGTGGGGGATGTCTTTGGGGCACACAGTCTACAGTGAAAGACTTCTGTCCCCTTAACAGGCTTTAGACTCACCCCTCACGGTAAAATAGAAAAAAACATGGAGCAAGAATCAGGAAATGGGCCTGTTCCAGACTGCCGCTTTGTGGGATCAGGCGAATCTTCCCCTTCTCTGTGCTTCAGCATATTCATTTGTAAAAATTAATGGTTGTTATTAGATGATATCTGATTTCAACTGAAAATAAATATGACGTGTTTTTAAACAACTAATATGTGTCAGCTACTTTTATGTGTACTTTTCCACTCAATCTAAATTGATTATGAAAAACAATTAGTTACCCACTCCTTTTACTGATGAGAGAACTGAGGCTCAGAGAAATTAAGAGATTTGCTGAGGATTAGGCATTAGTGAGCATTTTTGAGCCAAGGTCTTATTTTAACTAGAGCTCTTTCTGCCATATTGCACTGCTTCTAAACAATTTGTATTATTAGATTAGAAGAACATAACATATAGATGCATCTGAAACAATGGAACAATAAATATTTCTTCTTATCCAGTCAGAGACCGAGGATGATGAGCAACTTTGGCTAAGAATTTAATCACGTCCTTAGGATGTGAATTCTCAAAGCTTTGAATAGATGTTTGGCTATCTTGAAAGTAATCATGAAGAAGTGCCCTCATTCAGCAACAGGCCCTTTCTTATTCTTGCTAAGGTGGGGAAAGCACAATTTAAAAGCTGAGAAGGAGGAAATAAACACTGACTCTATTGTGTAAGAGAGGTGCTTTGCAAATTATGAGATGTGAAAATCTGTTTCTCTATCATTTTATGGACTGCCTTTCTTTGAGAATGAATAGTTGTCCTTTGGAGGGGTGTGTATGTTCCAGTATTGTGTGTGTGCCTGTTGCTTGTGTACATGTAGTTGTTTCAGTGGTGACTGATGGACTATCTGTAATATAACTCAAGAGACTTTGACTCAGTGGAGGTGAGGTTCATCCTGGAGGTTACTCCTTGGAGTAATACCCCTACTTTTCTCCAACTCTGCTGAAGGCTCTGGAGGGTCAAGGACTATCACTGACCTTGCTATTCACCTTCAGGAAGTCAAGCCATAAAAATATCTCAGGCTTTTTTTGTGAGGCATGAAGGTGGTTGAGAAGGGGAGAGGAGAGGCCAATTCTCCAAGTGGGGTGGGGATGGAGAATGGGTCATCAATGTTTAAAGAACAGACCCTTTGTGGAAAGGACATGAGAACAAGAGAAACTTGTGAGCTGACTCCCCTCTAATTTTATCCCTAAATAGCATGTCTTAATTCTTCAGATTTCAGAGAAGATATCACTTCTGGTGGGAACACTTTTCTGACTCCTCACTCTGAGTGTATGTTCATCTCAGTGTTCCCACAGTACCTGGTCGATGACCTTGGGTAGGATTTGTCACACTTTCTTGTATTTCTGTTTACTTGTCTGTGTTCTCTACTCCTCTAGTTCAGTCTTTATTCATCTTTATAACTCCTTTCCCCTGCAGTTTCAGATGGTTGATATTCAACAAAACTTGTCCTCTTATCTTTTCTGTGACAGTAATAAACAAATATACAGCATCACAAAATAATTCTCCATCTGGAGATAGCTAAGACACACAGTGTGATGTTCCAAAACAAATAATTCCACTTTTAAAAATCTTTGTTTATTAATCCATAGTTCATCCTGGGGCCTTGAAATTTGCTTATCATCTTATGGCAGATTTCAGTCCCATACTCTGTTTTATTTCATAGATTAAGTTTAAACTCAGGTCAAATCTCCACGTTTGCAGATTGTACCTGTGGAATCTGGCATTGAAGTAGGGCGGGGGAAAGGGAGGGTGTGGGGTTCATACCGTTTATTTCTAAGAGTATTTCTGGTGCAAAAGGAGAGGCACTCAGAATCTTCCAGATAAAAATGATTTGGATTTTATGTTCAGCTCCATTTCCCATATTTCCTAGTTGCTGCTCCATCTCTTCTCAGACTCTGAAACTGAATTTTCCTCTTCGACACCCCCCTCCACACATACATGCTCAGCCACAGAGCTTTACTCATAGAGAAAATGTATTTTTTGGCAACAAAGGTAGGAAAACCTACTTTAAAATGCTCCTTGTACTTTCAGCTCTGTCTAAATTCTCTTTTTTCTAATTAAAATGGAAACTAGTTAGAAACCTATTCTATGAATATAACCTGTTGTGAATATAATCAGAAAAAAAGTAGAATGGCTTTAGGCATTTCTGTTAATGTTGCATTCATTCCACAACTGTTTTCTGAGACCTGTACTAGGCACTGCTGTTACAAAGGAAGGGAGAACATAGGCTGTTCCTCAGAGAAGCTTGTGCTGTAAGCTTTAGAGTTGTTAATTATTGCTGAATTACAATATTCTGGACCTATGTTCTTAGATATTTTAAGTCATGAAAATTTCTGTTTATTTGCTTTTTATTATTATACAATATCAACTTTAGTGGATTATAGTCAACTGTAGTGGATAATAAAATGGTTGGCTAGTCTTCTGATCCAAGGTGGTGGACCAAACATTTGTAGATTGTTCCTTGATATCTATGAGGGATAGGTTCCAGGACCCATCCACTCTACTAATATCCAAATCCACAGATGCTCAAGTTCCTTGTATAAAATGACATAGCCTCGGCATGCAATCTATGCACATCCTCCTGTATGCTTTAAATCACTTCCTGTTTACTTAGAATACCTAACATAATGTAAATGCTATAAAAATACTTGCTACAAAGAATGAGGACAAGAAAGAATGTCAGTACATGTTTAGTACAGATGAATTTTTCCTCAAATATTTTTAATTCACTGTTCTTTGAATCCATGACTTTGGAACCCACAGATACTCAAAACCTACTGTGTTTACTCATTGTGCTTCTCCATACCTCCCTGAAACAAAAGTATAGGTGTGCAAAAATTAAATTAACCCTATAGGGGAAATGGGGTGGGCGGGGGAGAAACCAGGAGAGTCTTCACAAAGGAAGTGTTGGACTGAGCTTATTAGCAAATAAGGTAGGTGGGTGGGAAACAGGGCATTTTAGGCAGAGGAAGCAACATAAAACACAGAGTGAAGTCCAAGAAAGTTCAGGTAGAGAGATGTGAGGCTCGTGAACATGGAAGGAGGGTACCTGCTGAGGTGAACAGGAGCAGCTCATACACCATCTGTGGAAGCCATGCCAGAGTGGCCATTTTATCTTGTTGGTAATTCGAAACAATGACACATGTTGTGAAGATGACTAATTGAGGAAAGGATTTCTGTGATCAAAGTACTTCAGGATGCGCATCCTGAGCAGGGCTTGCTGGATGGAGTCCAAGGTTGTATCTGAGGCAGGGACAAGAGTCCATCCATGAGATAAGTTAACTATGGTGGTGACCTTGGGACAAGAATGGGGGTTCAAAATGATTAAGGTATAGAGTTGATTGGACTTGGTCAGCCTTGTGGCAACATTCATCTAGACCAAATACAGGATGCGGAGCAGATTTCATAGGAATATAATGAACCCTTTTTTTTAAGCTCTTTGTAAATGTTCCGAAATGGCAGCTGGTATTGCATAATTGTAAAATTGGGGCTTGGGGCGTAGTTAGTAATTGGCTTCTAAGAACAAAAATGCAGTTCTTTCCTACCCCCTCTCACTCTTTGCTCAAAGGTTATTTTTCTGTTTGTTTGGTTTGGTTTGTTTTTTTGAGGCAGGACTTGAACATGAGTTTTTTTCTTTATGAGGGAGTTTGCCTCCCTCATCCCTTTTCAACACTTTGGCTGGCTGTTCTGATTATAAAGGCAATCCATTTCATGTCAAAAGTTAAAATAATAGTAATAACACAACTGCAGAAAGCAGAGAATAAAACCTTTGAAATACTCCCAACAATTTGGTCTGCAGTTTTCCACATTTTTTTTTAGTGTATAATATTTTATGTAGCCACTCACTATATTCTATGGAATCTTACTATATTTCTACTTTTTAATTCATTTCTTTCATTTTTTAAAATTTGAAATATTTCAAATATACAGAAAATAGAGAAAATGACATTACACATAAATTCATCATTTAGATTTAAGAGAAATCGACACTTTTCAAGTCTATTTTTTCTGTATGTAAATTTTTCAGACATGCCAAGTCATTTAATTACTATCTTATTTTCACCTGCATTTCCTCCTCTGTCTTTCTCTCTTTCTATATCCCAGAGGTTTGCACCATCCTGAAGTCTGCATGAATCAGCCTCTTCTATGTTTGGTTTCAAAAATATTTTCTACAATCACATCTATTCAAAAATAATACAGAGAATTTTTTTCTAATCTTCTACTGTTATTCTTTCTATTAAATAGTTATGTTCATGGTACTTTCTATGTATCTTTTCCAATTTACTTAAATAGTTATGTTCATGGTACTTTCTATGTATCTTTTCCAATTTACTTAAATAATTATGTTCATGGTACTTTCTATGTATCTTTTCCAATTTACTTTTTTTAAAAGCCATATTATGTTTTTAAGATTTCTCATGTTTCTGCACATAAAGTTTGCTTTTTTATCTACTTGGTTATATACAATTTGTTCCTCTGTCGCACTTGTTTTGGTATTATTCAGAGTTGCAAAGAGTATTGAATCTCTCTCCTCAAATAAGACTCCAGTAAGACTTTCATGGACATGGGACAATCCCAGGTGCCCATACTAGGTCACACTAGACATTGACAAATGGCTTTTCAAAGGGTGATACCTGTTTACATTCACACCAGCAATTTATACGCTTTTCTGATTCCTTTCATCTTTGCCAACACTTGTTTTTAGATAAGTTCTTGTCAGTCTTGTTGGTATTGAAACGATACCTCATTGCTGTTCAAATAGGCATTTCCCTTGATAACTAGTAAGGTTGAACATCTTTTTTCACATATTTATCAGGCACTTGGGTTTTCTCTTTTACGTATTTTCTGTTCATATACTTGGACCTTGTTATGTGTCTAGTCAAAGCGCATCCAACTCAGATATTTTACTGTGGGGACATTGTTCCATGCTTATCCCCAGAATGCTCATCTTTCCATGCTCATTCCAGAATGTTGAAACATTCATCATATCAGTTTTAATATACATTTGGGGAAAATGAAGTTCAATTCAAAATAAAGAATGTTGATGTAGCCATAGGGTCATTGTGTTCTTCTATAAATGGGGTTTTAGGATAAGAGGAGGGTAAAATCCACCACCCACTAATGGTTTCATTGGTACATGATGACACTGACATGCTGTGCCAGCATTTCTGCCCACTGCATTGACCCAGAATAAATGACAAAAGGGATGATATTGCTAAGTCCCGCCTGTGGTCCTTGGAATAGAACACCTCTCTTTTCATCATTAAGGAGGCAGGCAGTAGTTTCCCGACAAGGTAGCTTAACCAAAAGCAGCTGCTCTTGTTCTTGCTTGTATGGTTTATAATGATCCTAAATAACTCTCAGAAAAAAAATCTGACTCATTTCATCTCCCTTTAATTAGAATTTGTTTCTGCAATATTTTAGTGGTATTTGTGTCAATTTATTTCTT
This sequence comes from Geosciurus inauris, assembly GCA_004024805.1. Lineage (NCBI taxonomy): Eukaryota > Metazoa > Chordata > Mammalia > Rodentia > Sciuridae > Geosciurus > Geosciurus inauris. The sequence continues at coordinate 114,262 of PVHX01000588.1, read as the reverse complement.
TTCAGAACTTCTCTTTTTCTGTCTTCATTTTTGTTTTTCAGTTTTGATTATTAGACCACGGTCAAGCTCTGCACTCCATCTGGGTATGCCTTAGAAACAAAGTGTTTTTGAATTGGAAGGATTGGAGCTAGCAAAAGAGGACAGGAAGAGCTGTGAACAACGTGTCCTCATGTGCAGATAGCTGAGGAACACAAAGGGGGAGAGTGGTGAGTGACATTCTTCTATTGGTGTGCTCATGCTGCTGGACATATCAGTGGGTTACCATCCCGATGGAGCACTTGGCTCAGGAACTGATGTGGGTTCAGAGATGCAAAGCAAATATCTGAACATTGCTGTAGAGGCTGCTTCCCTTACAGAGGCTGGGATCCTTCAGGCTGGCTCTCCAGTAGAAAATTTTGCTTTGCCACCGGTCCCAAAGAACTCAGAATAAAATTAGTGAAGTGATTTTAAAGATTATTTCCTTTTAGAAAGGGCATTGACATTACTCTCTCTCCTAATAACATGGGATAAGTTTTTGAAATTCAGCTGTAAGCCTTACCCCATTCGCTGGGACAATGTGAAAAGTCACCTGCTAACCATAGGTTGCCCGATGGCTAGAGGGTGGACAGTTGATTTAAGGTGAATAGGTGAATAAACATTATTTCCTTGTCACATTCTGGCACCCATCCTTGCTCTACAATAAGGTCATGGGAAATAAGGTGCATAGCACAGGTGAATCAATCTCTCTGTCTCTCTCTGTGTGTCTCTCTTTCTTTTACTCTTTGTGTGTGTATGCGCATGTGTGCCAGCCCTCCAAAGGTGACTCTTCAGAAGTCAACTCCTCTGAGAAGTATTCTGTGACTGCAGGCTTGTAAAGTCCCCACCTATGCTGCCAGTTTTCCTGTGTTCATCTTCATTGTTGGAATTATTCACTTACTGTAACTGCTCGCTTAAGCTCCTGTGAGTCAGGGCCACACCTGACCATTTAATCCCCACACCTAGTACAGTGTCCCACAAACTTGTAAGTGATTGTGGTGGCTAAAGTTGTTGGTGGTGAGAGGACCCGAGTGCCAACTCCCTTGAGGCTCATGTCCTCTTTGCCAGGCTGTCCCTCTCAGCTCCTCCATTCATCTTCATCTTTTTACTTATAAAGAGATAAATAATATTCACTTGTACAATGGGCTTACTTGTATTATCTCATTTGTATTTTCATTCCATAAGAATATGTGAGGCTTAAAAATTAAATACTATGTCCTTAAATTTTCAAATCTCTGCAATGAGAGAATTGGGAACAATGACAGCAGTCTGAGCTCCCCAGAAGGTAGCAACTGCAGAGAAGTACATGCACAGATGGCTTGCCTTTTATTGGCCCATTCTTGCCCAGAAGGCAATACTAAATGAAACAAAGGAGCCTCCTACCACAAGGGCATGGGTCATAGCAGCCTTCAGGGTGGCCCTGTGTCCTTGCTCATCTGGTTACTTCACAATCCTGAGCTTGTGATGTCTTTCTTCTCTGGAGTGAAAATGACCAAGATGTGAAGCACTGGTTTCTGCTTCTTGTCTCTGAGTCAGGAATGAAGGCTGTGCTAATTAAACCCGAGCTTACACTTCTCTTGCTATCACCTCAGTAAGTGTTCAGCGATACAGGAAGAACTTGGTGGGGGAAGGTTCTCAGGAAAATGACTGTGGTGGTAACCTGTGGAAGTAAGGAAGGAAGGCTTCTTTTGTGCGCAAAAGGATGGGGCCACCTAAACAGGATAGCATCAGTGGCAGAATCTCTGCTCAGGTGTCAAAGCAAGCAATCACTTCTAGAAAGCAGCTCTGATGGGGAAAAGAAACAGTATTCATAGAGCAAGAACTGTGATCATGGCAACACTCAACAACTATAGTTGTTGGCCAAGAGGGTAAAAATATACTTGAACTCCAAGGAGCCCATAAATAGCTCTGATGATCTCAGCTTGTGTACCAAATGTAATCCTTTCTCTTTTCTAGCCCCTCCTTTTTCTCTCTTCTTCCTCCTCCTCTGCTTCGTTCCTTCCCCTTTCTCTTTCTCCTCTCTTACCCTTTTCTTTCTCTCCTCTTTCTTCTCTGACCTTACCTCTCTCCCTCCCTCTTCCTCTCCTTCAAGTGTGTTTACTGCTCATTTGATTCAACAAACATGTAAAGACTCCTACTCACGCCAGTTCCTGTGCTGAGAGCCAAAAGGTCAGGATGATTCAGTTGTATTTCCTTCCCAGCACCAAAGAAGGGCTTGAAGGTCTTTGACAAGCCACTCTTTGTGTCCCCAGCGTCTACTCCTGAACAGGAGCCACTCACCAGGCTTGGCATTATTATTTTGGGCAACTGGGATTTTTCTCAATGTTACTGAAATTATTCTCAGAAAAGTTGACAATTTTTATTGATCTATAGCATATAATCTAAGGATAGGTAATGTGCTTACTGTGCAACCATTTATTTTAAGTCCTCTGGGCATAGCTTCCAATAGTCCTTCCTAATAAAATGTCTGTCCCTTGTCCTCCCTACTGGAACTTCTAAAGCCACCTTTGTTCCTGCCCTTAGGCTGCTCACAGCCTGAGGGAGTCATGTTTAGAGTAATTGCTTTAAAGTTCTCTAATCACTCTGGGAGTAGGTAGAAAAAGCTGGCACACCCGACTCGGAAAGTCCCACTTTAGCGGACAAGACCATGGTGCCTGCAGGGATGGGTGGGGCAAAGGAACAAGAAGCCAAACCTCTGAGGACTCTTGCAGTGATGGCATGAAAGGGAGACTAATCAATGGACACAGGTACCAGCAAGGGAACCCCGTGGAGTCTCCATTTTTAGTGAGATCAAAACCAGTTCTCCCCGCAAATAAATAATATGTGAGTTTCTGTGGTGGCCTGATTGAGATCAGCTAACCTTCAGGCCAAGAACGTGACTTCCTGCCTATTGCTTTTGGCCAGCTACTTGTAGCTTTGTGTAAGGGATTAGGTAAACTCTTGCAAAACTGGTTCACCAGGAACAATGACTCAGTGTATTTTTTTTTTTTTCAGTATCTAGCATATTGTGTCTGAGCAGCTATAAATATATTTACAAGCTGGAGTTTCAAGGGAGGGAGTATTAGCTTGGAACAGAAAGCAAACTAGCTGAGTTATGGCCCTTCACGTAGACAGTGTGCTCTGTTTCCATCTTTACCTCTTACACTTTTATTTTCTTCCTCCAGGACTTATACTTTCTCTTAAACACTGATACTTGTCTTCATCCCATCCTCTGTGTGTGTGTGTGTGTGTGTGTGTGTGTGTGTATGTGTTTCCTGATCTCTTTATAGAGAGGTGGAGAATCCCAAGCAGGTGTGTCCATGTTATTAAGATACTATCTGCTTATTAACCACACCGATGACGAGACTCAACTGACAAGACAAGCCATGCTCTTATTCCTGCTTTGCAGTTAGTGATTTGAAAGTGGAGAGGCGTTTCTCTGTCAGACAGGAAGTGTTTTGGAGTCTGAGCAACTCTGCTTTTAGCTGGTGTGGCTTTCAGTTCCATATCTTGGCAATGGGGCAGGCAAGGGGGTGGCCATGGAGACTTTGCTATGCATGTGTGTTTTTCATGGTGTGCTGAGGAATGGCTGACAGAAGAGATGTTACAAAAGCATATTAAAATAAGATTTCCAGTGGAGTAGCTTTCTCAAAGTATTATACATGCTAATGTTCTCTGGGCATAGTCAAGAATTATAATATCATTTTTTATATTTATTCTTGAAACTGTGTCACCCTCAGCCTTTCTCTGAGTCTGTTATTCTGAGAAGCACACTTCACTGGTGCCAGAGGGCCTAGGGAAAGAATAGAATGAATGGGGCATCTCAGAATAGAAACAGCCCCAGTCATAGTTGCTGTTGATGCAGGTCAATCAATGATTTTCCAGTTTCCACTATTGCAGTTGTATTGGAGAGAGTGGCATGAATTGAGGACTATTTTTTTTTTTTGAAGGATCCAAGGCTTCCAGAATCTTCTCAATTCCTTTTCATTTCTTTATATTATCTTGCCTACTTTGTAAATCAACACTGACCATTTTATTACAGAGCTGAACAGAGTGAGGGATTATGTGCATATGTATATTTATTTAGGTATTGTTTATTTATTTTTGTATTTATTTTTACTGTGTTAGGGGATGGAACTCTGGACCTTGTGCATGCCAGGCAAGCACTCTAACCATTGAGCTACACCACTAGCTCAAGTCAGTATTTATAGTCTGTTCACCTGCTTTTTTTTTTTTCCATATTTTATTTATTTGTTCTATTTAGGCTTACATGTTAACAGTGCAATTTGATTCATTGTACATAGATAAAGGATAACATATCAATTCTCTAGTTGTAAGTTGTATAGATTCACAACATATATACAGTCATACATAAAGTTAGGGCTATGATGACCATCATATTCCACCACCTTTACTGTCCCCATGCCCCCTCCCCGCTTACACCCCTGTGAACAGAGATCCACTATTGTTCCCATGTCCTTCCCCACATTATGGATCAGCATCCACTTATCAACGAGTACATTCGGCATTTGGTTTTCTGCGATTGACTTATTTCACTTAGCATGATATTCTCCAACTCCATCCATTTACTCACAAATGCCATAATTTTATTCTCTCTTATTGCTGAGTAATATTCCATTGTGTGTATATACCACAGTTTCTTTATCCAGTCATCTATGGAAGGGCATCTTGGTTGGTTCCACAGTTTAGCTATTGTGAATTGAGCTAATATAAACATTGAAATGGCTGCAGCACTGTAGTATGCTGTTTTTAAGTCTTCTGGGTATAGACCGAGGAGTGGGAGAGCAGGCTTAAATGGTGGTTCCCTTCCAAGTTTTCTAAGGAATCTCCATACTGCTTTCCAGATTGGTTGTACCAATTTGCAGTTCCACCAGCAATGTATGAGCGTGCCTTTTTCCCCACAACCTCACCAACACTTATTGTTGTTTGTATTCTTGATAGTTGCCATTCTGACTGGCATGAGATGAAACCTTAGGTTAGTTTTGATTTGCATTTCTCTGATTGCTAGAGATGTTGAACATTTTTTCATATATCTGTTGATGGATTGTATATCTTCTTCTGTGAAGTTTGTGTTCAGCTCTTTGGCCCATTTATTGATTGGGTTGTTAGTTCTTTTGGTGATGAGTTTTTTGAGTTCTTCATATATCCTGGAGATGAGTGCTCTATCGGATGTGTGTGTGGCAAAGATTTGTTCCCAGAATGTCGGCTCTCTGTTCACTTCATTGATTGTTTCTTTTGCTGAGAAGAAGCTTTTTAGTTTGAATCCATCCCATTTGTTGATTCTTGATTTTACTTCTTGTGCTGTAGGAGTCTTGTTAAGGAAGTATGGTCCTAATCCGACATGATGAAGATTTGGGCCTATTTTTTCTTCTATTAGGCGTTGGGTTTCTGGTCTGATTCCCAGGTCCTTGATCCACTTTGAGTTGAATTTTGTGCATGGTGAGAGATAGGGGTTTAGTTTCATTTTGCTGCATATTGATTTCCAGTTTTCCTAGCACCATTTGTTGAACAGGCTATCTTTTCTCCACTGTACGTGTTTAGCTCCTTTATCTAGTATAAGGTAACTATATGTAAGTGGGTTCGTTTCTGTGTCTTCTATTCTATACCATTGGTCTACATGTCTATTTTGGTGCCAGTACCATGCCGTTTTTGTTACTATAGCTTTGTAGTATAATCTGAGGTCAGGTATTGTGATGCCTCCTGCTTCACTCTTCTTGCTAAGGATTGCTTTGGCTCTTCTGGGTCTGTTATTCTTCCAAATGAATTTCTATTTCTATAAGGAATGACGTTGGGATTTTAATTGGGATTGCATTGAATCTATATATCGCTTTGGGAAGTATGGCCATTTTGACAATATTGATTCTGCCTATCCAGGAGCATGGGAGATTATTCCATCTTCTAAGGTCTTCTTCAATTTCTTTCTTTAGTGTCTTGTAGTGTGCATTGTAGAGGTCTTTCGCCTCTTTTGTTAAATGGATTCCCAAGTTTTTTTTTTTTTTTTTTTGAGGCTATTGTGAATGGGATAGTTTTCCTAATTTCTCTTTCAGAGGGTTTATCACTGATGTATAGAAATGCAATTTATTTGTGGGTGTTGATTTTATATCCTGCTACTTTGCTGAATTCATTTATTAGTTCTAAAAGTTTTCTGATAGAATTTTTGGGTCCCCTAAGTATAGAATTATGTCGTCCGCAAATAATGATAGTTTGAGTTCTTCTTTTCTGATTCATATCCCTGTAATTACTTTTGTCTTTTTTTTTAAAGGTCCAAATCATAAAAGTTTGGTCACCTAAGTACTTACTCAAATTGAGCCTTTGAATATCCACCTTTCTTGTCCACAAGCTGTTACTTCTAGTTCCTCCTAACTTCATTATTGCCCTGAGTTTAAACCTTTTGTTTTCCTAGTTCCTTGATTTTCCTGTTTGGTCTCTGCTGTCCAAGACTCTGCTTAGAAATCTCAGGTTCACATCTGGTTGCATCACTGGGCTCAATTCTGCCTGGCCTCAGATCCATTCAGAACCTTTCACTCAAGGAGGAGGCCCAGGAATGTCTACTTCTGAATGGTTCTTGGAGGGCCCTGGTGCCATCAACACTGGGAACCACAGCTCTAGTGTTGCCACATAGCCCCTTCCTCTCTCCTGGAGCCCCTCCTGCATCCTAGATCCATTTCTCCTACTTCTGTCCTCAGAGGGAATGAACATGCAAGCATTTGTCAAGTTGCTCCTATGACCCAGGTACTTTAAGTGTGTTATTCTATTTAATAGTTGCAACCAACTTATGAAAAACTATTCTCTTTAATTTAAGGATGAGGAAAACAAGATTCAGGGAGCCTGGGCCATTTTTCTCCAAGGTACAAAACTAAGAAATAGCACAGCAGAAATTCCAACTCAGCCCTGTTGGCATTTACAGCATTGACTCTGAGAAGTGTGGTCTGTGGACTGTGGAGCAGCAGCAACTGTGTGAAGTGATCTTTGTAGGAGAGCAGATATTTGGGTGCCACCAGTCTTGCTGAATCAGTTACTCTGGAGGGAGGGCCAGAAATATCTTTTATCCAGTCCTTCAAGTGCTAAACCCTAAAGTTTAAGAAGTACCAATGTAGAGAACCATGCATTTCCCTATTGTCTTGTCTTGTCTCTTTTGTCTTTTTTCTTTACTGGGAAGAATTACGTATTTCTTTCCCAGAAACTCCACTGTCAGCTCCCTGGGTCGCCCTACTCATATCTTTCTCAACCAGCAATTTTATTTCACACAGTCTTCTTGTTTCCTCTCAGCCCTCAAGCTATCCAACTGAGTGTCGGGATCCAGCCTGGCTCTGGGTTTTGCACTATCTTGTTTCAGTCTATTAATTTCTTTTCTTGCACATGTTAAGGAATTGAAAATAATGGCTTCCAGACCCTTCTTTAAACCTGGGAGTGGCTGAGTGTGTAGGCACACCACACACACACACACACACACACACACACACACACACACACTGCACATGCAGTGTTAAATTTGGCCACATCGGCTTCATTAGTATATATATGCTGGCAGTTCTGCTTCAGGCTTGGATTCCCAGACAAAGTGATGTGAATGAACATCTAGTGGACTTGGAAAGTTTGGAAAGTTTCATTCAGCATTAAACCATGAAGCAAGGTGGGGGAGACTTTTGAATAGGGATCTACTGATAGTGTGGCATCTTCTCAAAATGAGAATCTTGTTCAGGGTTGGAGCATGTCCAGCTCAAACCAGAAGTGCTCTTCCCTTAGTCAGAGGTTTCAGGGTGGCAAATGATTTTTGCTGACTCCGCTCTGCCTCCCCTATACACGCAGGAAATCCAAGTTGCTTGGAAAGTTTGATGAATCTGTAAAACAGTTTGATCCTAACTTCAAAAGAATTTTTATGCTATTTGGAATACATTGGAAAAATGAATCTCTTCCAATATCTTTAGCCTCATAAATAATGCATAATAACTGGGGAAAGATGAGCATTTTCAAGTTCAGAACACATTAATTTATCTTGGATGGCTGTTGCTTTAGGCTAAATGGAATAAGGGGACATAGAAGGTGACAAGGAAAGCATAGTTTAGGGGTCTTTATTTATTTTCCTCCAGTTATATTCAGCTTCCCAGATTGTTTCTTTAATACCACCTTTCAAAAGGATATTTCATGAATAAATATGAAGCTTCCCTGGCCCTGTGGAATGGTCATGTTATTCTGTTTGGTGGCTCGCTGACAGGATTGTATCCTAACTGGAACTGCAGTTGGTAAATTGAGATGCATTGAATCTTTCACTCTCCTTTCCAAATGGGCCCTCACTGGATTAGAGCTCTGGCCTTGAGTACTCTTAGGTCAGCTTTGTTACTAAAAGGAGAGTTACAGTTTCATCTCAGAGTGACCTTGCAAGAAGCATCACTGCCGCTCACTTTCAGATTCTGCTCAAATTTCAAATATATTCTTGATACATTTGGCTTAGCAATTTATTGCCTTCTCATCTCCACTGTTTTTCCTGAGTAACAACACAGAACTCTATAAATAAGCCCAATAATGAGGAGTGACTCAAAAGTCGGGTTATTTTTATTTGTAAACTATTCTAGGGGTGAACACTCCACGTTTTATGTTCTCATGCTCCACAATACTGAAAATAAGTCTGAATTTTTTCCTTGGATTGCAGGGAATATTTTTGAGATGTTTGGCAGAAAACAGAATTAGCTAAACAGTACTATCAATTTTCATATTGAATAACTCTAGAGGAACTAGTGGCATCTTATATTTAATAATAAATATACAAAGATTTATAAATGTTGGCAAACTGCAAGAAAAATACATTTAGAAAATTGTGCTTTGCTTTAATGTTCTGGCTATACAGCTGATTTACTTTTTTTTCTGAATGTTTAAAATGAAATTTAAAGCACAGTTGATCTTTCTTTGAATAGGCAGCTTGGATATCAACTGGGGATTTAGTTCATATCCAAAGGCAGATCTACTTCTCAAAGTGAGACCAATTTTGCTCCCCTGGAAGGTTGCAGTATGGCTGACTACCCCCTCCCCCTCTTTTTGCTTTTCTTGTGAACTCCTGCCTTCTCTGATGGTTTGCTAATTTGCTGTCTGGAATCACTATGCTCTGGACCTTCTACCCCAAAGTGTAGGGGGGAAACAAAATTTAATAAAGCCCTTGATATTTTAAAAATATCAATACTTTATGTTAGGTTTGTAGGGAAAATAATTTTATTTCTGGGTTGATTATTAAATGTATGTTATTCAATACCTTTTTACAATATGTCACTTATTAAACCCATTCCAAACCTTAGAAATAGTGTGTCAATAAACCATGACTGTGTATATTTGTATGTGTGGTGGGTGGGTGGGTGTAATTTCTCAAACTTTCCACAAAGCATAAAATATAAATGCTTTTGTTGGCATTACAGACCGAACTAAGATGACATCAATAAAATTTTATGCTTTCTTTCAGGATACTATGTTAGGTTTTGGATGAGCTGTATTTATTAGACATGTTCTAATCTTTGTTACTTAAGAATAGGTAAAATAATTGTACTACTTTGACTCCCTTTGCTTTGCCTCTTTTCACATGACCATTCATGAGCAATTCCAAGGACATATAGATTATGCTTCGAAATTACAACCCAGACAACTGTTTGCCTACTCAACACCCCCTATGAGAAATCCTATACAAGAGCATTTGTTTAAGAACTAAGTGCCAGGAAAATATTGCTTCCCTCAAGCAATGGCATGTTTTCTCCTTCTGCACAGTGAGAACCATGTAACTGAACATATTTTCCTTTGCATTTTGGCTGCCAGGAAGCTCAGAGCCAAATATATAGCCCCAAGTTTATGGTTATGTAAAATCTCATGGGCCACATATCCGGACACTTCTTTTCTCCTTCATATCGATCTTCAATTATGATTTAGTTTACAAATATGTGATTATAAAAAAATTATAAAAGTATCTATAGACTGCCTGAAATGATTATAGCATATACGAGTGTATAAGTAAGGCAATAAATCAATTGTTAGACAAGCAATGGATTTTTGCAGGAGAAAACTTGTGAATGGTCTTTAGGTTCCCAGTGTACCTCATTTCCATCTGCATTTCATATGCATTTACCATGTACCAGGCAAAAGAGTTCCTGGCAGGTGTTTACAAATGTTAACAAGGTTCAGTTTCCTTAAGTGCCTTTGAGGCTTTAGTGGGAGAAACACAAATAATGCAAGACAAAATGAGATAGGTGTTGCCAGACACGGTGGCGCATGCCTGTAATCCCAGCACTTAGGGAGGCTGAGACAGGAGAATTATGAGTTCAAAGCCAGCCTCAGCAATAACAAGGCACTAAGCAACTCAGTGAGACCCTGTCTCTACATAAAACACAAAATAGGGCTGGGGATGTGGCTCAGTGGTCAAGTACCCCTGAGTCAATCCCTGGTACGAAAAAAAAACCACGATACGCGTTAAAAAACAATAAAAGCTAATTGATACAGAGGTACAAGTTAAAGAACAATTCATTCTACAGGGCCTTGAAAGATGAAGAGGTTTGCCAGGCATAGTGGTGCACGCCAGTAATTCTAGCAGCTTGGGAGGCTGAGGCAGCAGGATTGCAAGTTCAAATTCAGCTTCAGCAATTTAGCAAGGCCCTGTCTCAAAATTCAAAATAAAAAGGACTGGGGATGTGGCTCAGTGGTTAATCACCCCTGGGTGGTTCAATCCCTTGTACAAAAAAAAAAAAAAAAAAAAAAAAAAAAAGGTGAAGAGTTTTTTTTTCAAAGGCCAACCATGGAGGGAGGGTCATTCCCAGCCAAGAAGGTTGCCTGAGGAAAACTTGTTAAATTGTAGTGAGAGATGGCAATGTTCTATGCAGCATGACCAGTAAGCAAAATATTATTATTAATATTGCTCCTTGAGGAAAATAGGTTTGTTTAGAGGTGAATGAGGTGAGCAAAAACTTTTGAATAGGTCTTCTGGGTCATTTCCTCTGACTAGTCCTTCCCACATGCATTTCAATGTCAACATGGCAGCTCTCCTTTTCTTGGTGCAGGAATATTGTTGGGTCTTCTCTTATTCCTATCAGTCATCTTTGGGGCTATTTCTGAATTGGCCATCATAATGAAGAGAGGGAGATATAGGAGAAGAAGAGAATATGAGAAGAAAGGGGACGAGAAAGCATTGATGGAGAGGAACAAGATGAAGTTCAGAGGATATGAAGACAAAAAGCAAGAGGAAGAGTCTGTCTGGAGTGAAACTGCCCCAGGTGAAAGAAGGGCAAAGTGAAGATAGCCTATGGTGACATCTCCCAGGAAGGGGCATCAGTGGAGAAGTTAGTGAACTACACAGTTCTGCTGTCAGGAAAAGACCTGTTGGTGGTTTGATAAGGAACAGTTTGATACCATTAAGCCACCAAATGCCATGATGTATATTGTGTGGGGATGAGGTGGAAGGTGTCCAAGGACTAGGGCTTGGTGGAGGGGCACGTGGAGTCCACATGTACCTGCACCTTGCTCATGTAGGTGCTGGACTCCACTGACCACATCACCACCCTGCACTGTTTGGCTATGGTAGCTATTTTACAATAGAAAAAAGAACTGTGTAAGCAGAGCCAGAGGGATTTTATAAACAGCAGCTGCAGTGATTCCTACTGGATATGTGCTTTTGGAAACAGCTTACACAGGGCTCATTTTGATATGCACTGATATATGCAGGTTATCTGGTGTTTTATATGGAAACTTTAATAAATGGTTCTAACTGGTGCTTAATTGACATAGATGAGAGAGTTCCACAGGCTCACAAGTTAGGTTCTTTACAGCCTATTGAACTAGCTTTCCATCTTTTCTCAAGATTTAGCACGAAGTGAATCCCTGTGTCAATATCAAGCGGGAGACCCTTGATTTTCTAGTCCTGGATCCCATATTTCTCTACGATCTGGGCCAGAGTAGCTACTGGCCTTGGTGCAGTTTTTAAAATGGCTCTTATTCAGATAAAAAAACTCACCCCCCTACCCCTGTGTGTGACAGTTACTTAATGAGCAGAGTAGAATAGGTTTCAGTTGCCACTTATCCTCTTGGATACTGTCTTTGTGGGTTTTGTTTTTGTTTTTATTTTTTTATTTTTATTTTTTTCTGCTGTAATAGAATACCTGAGACCAGGTAATTTACAAAGAAAAGAAATTTATTTCTCACAGTTCTGGAAGCTAGGAAGTTCAATATCAATGTACTGGCATTGAGTCAGGGTCTTCTTGGTGAATCATCCAACAGTAGAAGTGGTAAGTCAAGTAAGCACATTTTCAAGAAAGCAAAGAAGTAAGAAAGGGACAAACTCATTTTTATAACAAGCATATTCTCATGATAAAGAGTGCACTCCCATGATAGTATCATTAATTCACTCATGAAGGCAGAGCCCTCATAACTTAATCAATTTTTATAGGCCCTACTTCCCAACATTGTTGCACGGAGGATTGGGTTTTTAACACAAGATCTTCAGAGAACACATTCAAATTATAGTAGGTACTGTTGTGCAGTCTGTTCACTGCACAAGCATCTGCAACAGCCCTGAACTTAGCCATCTGGTCACCTTACCAGAAGGGTCTGAGTTCTAGCCACCTCACTTGGTATCTCACTAACAGAACATTCAAGCTCTTGGTAGATCATTGCACCTGACCTACTTTTTTACCTGCCCTCTCAGTCTTTTTCAGGATGAGTACAAGCAATATCTGTAACTCAATATGGTGAGGACTATGAGCATTACAGAGGAGCATCTGTTAAGGGCTTTCAAAGAGTGATGAGAAGCAACTTATTCTATGTGGAGGTGGTTGCCTCAATTAAAGTTGTGGTTAGTGTTTCCTTGGTTTTCATAGGCTACCCCTACCCAACTAGCACTAAAAGACATTTGGCACCTTCTGTAGAGTCTCAACTGGTGGTGGGGGCACCTAGTGGGTAAAGGCCAAGATGCTGCTAAACATCCTACAATGCACAGAACAATCCCCACAATGAAGAATCACCTGGCCCCAAATGTCAGCAGGGCTGCCATGGAGAAGTCTGCTCATGTGCCATGGTAATAAATAACTCTAAACCTTCATGACTTACCTTAACGAATAATTAATTTCATTGTGCTATTCAGGTTTCTGTTACTGTAACAAATACCTGAGATAATCAGCTTATAAAAAGAAAAGGGTTATTTTGGCTCACAGTTTTGGAGGTTTCCATCCATGGTTGGTTGGCTCCATTGTTTCTGGGTCTCTGACAAGGGTATGGGGCAGCACATAATGGTAGGAACATGAGATCTAGTGAACTATGTGCCCTTTGCCAGGATGTGAAAGGGAGAGGAAGACGAAGGGGTTGGGGTTCTGGTGTCCTCTCCAAGGCACACGCCCAATGACCTCACTTGCTCCCAGGACCCACCTCTTAAAGGTTCCACCACCTTTAAGAGGTGCTGGATCCACTGCTGGATCTAGGCCTTTTACACATGGACCTTTCAGGGACCTCTAAGATCCAAACTATAGCACTTGTCTGGCCTGGGTTGGCAAGGTAGCCCTTCTCATCCTAGTCCCATCAGGTCATCTGGCTAATGGAAGACACATTTCCTTGTAGGCTTCCTCCATCCCTGTGACAATGGGAAGGGAAATTCGTGGAGTACGCACTTAGTTTTAAAACTTTGACGTAAATTGTTCCTAACCGCATTTCATTGGCCACAGGGCATCATGTGACCATGCCTGCATTTAAAGGGGGTGAGTGGGGTGTACATGTTTGTCCTGTACCAGGAAGGAGGAGAGAGGGCAAATAATCAAAAACTGCCCTCACAACTGTATGTACTAAGAGTAGTGGCAGTTGTGGGGTCTGAGAGAATTTCAAGAAGGCCTCTGTTCCTGTTACTGATGTATAAAAACCTGTTTCAAACTTGGAGTCCGAAGATAACAACCACTGAATTTGCTCATGAAGCTGCAGTTTGGCTCGAGCTGGTGGGAGCAGCTCATCTCTATGCCACGTGGCATCCTCTGGGGCAGCTAGAAAGCTGGAGCGACTCAGAGTCGGGGGTCGGATCACATGGACTTGCCCACTCACGTCCTGGCAGCTGGTGCTGGCTGTTGACTGAGGCCTCAGCTGTGCCTGTCAGCTTGACCACCTACCTGTGGCCTCTTCATGTGGCAGCTTGGCTTCCTCACTACATGGTGGCTGGGTTCCCAGGCAGAAGGTAAAGGCTGCCAGTTTCTGATGGTCTAGGTCTAGAAATGGGCACAGCCTCACTTCCATCATATTCTCCTCATGGAAGAGTTCTAGAAGCCACCTTTAGGGGGAAGGAGCATGGACTCCCTTTTGAGAACAGGAAAGTCAAATAACCTGGGGGCCATGTTTTAAAACTGTTCCCAGGTAGGTGACAAGGTAGAAGAAAGGCGAGATTTCTTTAGGGGGAGTTTAAGATTGATAAGCATTCCAGACCAAAAAAAAAAAAACATATGAGCCAGGGTACAGGAACAGCAGAGCTGAATTTATCTCAGTGTTCTAGCTGGTTCTTTCTCATAGCTGCTCATTCCTAGTGCCAACATAAATCTTAGAAAATGTTTTGATTCAGTTAGAAAATGTATATTGAATACATTGTGTTTCATAAATGTGAACCACAGTCTGGCTTTATTCTGAATTAAATGTCTTAAAATTATACATAATTAATTCTAATGTAAAGAAACGAAATTGTTATAAAACCAAAAATACCACCATCTATTTTTTTTCTGTTAAATATGTGTTTTTGTTTTTTTGTTGTTGTTGTTGTTGTTGTTGTTATAATAGCCTAGTGTACCTCAGTTTGAGGCTTAGCATGTTAGTGGCATTCATTCTACTTTAGATTCATTTGCTTTGAACTTTATGGTTCAATTGAGACTTCAAAGTCTGCTGGACTAGACGCAAGAAACAGATGCAATAAAGGTTGAGGAACAGAATATATGGGCCACTATTTTTCTGAGTTTGAGAAGGGAATGACTACTACTATCCATATGTGTTCCTGTCTTCCCTGAGCCAATCCTAATAGCATTTGATGGGTCATAGAAGTGGTAGATTCTAGAGGTAAGAGCCTCTTTAAAGATGATCTGAGTTGAACTTCCTCATTTTGCAGATAGGGAGACTGGGGATCAGAGGTAAAATTATAACTCTTAATTTTACAAAGGAAGGGTGGTGGCACAAGTTGCCCATCTGCACTGGAGAACCACAGGGAATCCTCGATCTGAGGACTAGGCTAAGCTTCTGCTGCACTGGATTTCCTCTTGTGACCTCTGTCCCAGTCCCGGCTGCCTCTCCTCCTAGTCTCCAAGCTCAAATCATTCCATCTGCCTCCTGATTATTCGCTGACAGCTGCCTTTTCCCTCATCCTTTGTTCTCACTCTTTTAAATCCGAGGGAGAGAAGCTTGGATTCAAATGACAGCATTTGAATTCAGCTCATGAAAAATTCTATAACAAGGGTACTTGACCGTTTGATCTCTGGCTTCTCCCACACTACTTGCCCTTTATACTCCGAGAGCCATAAGCTTCATTTCCTTGGAGCAGATTGCAATTTCAAGGGAAAGGAAATAACTGTGTAGCTTTCAAGCTGAGTTCAGGTCTAATAAGGACGGAGCTGCTCTATCCAGGGGTATGGTGGAATTTCAGTCACTGAAGGAGCTTCTCCTCAAGTGTAGCATGGTGGTTATGATCTTGGAAAATGCCAGACCTACCTTCACATCCCCATTTCAACATTTATTAGCTGTGTGATCTTGGCAAGATCCTTAAAACACTCTAGACTCAGTTTTCCTTTCTATAAAATGGAAATACTAATTAGTACCCACCTCGAAAGGCTTTTCAGTCATTCAACAAGTATTTATTGAGTTACTCCTATGTGTCAGACCTCTTGCACTTTCTAATACAGTGAGGAAGGCGGACATGAATTTGATAATCACACACGTACAAAAATTGCAAAATTGCCACTGTGTAGGCATAGGAAGACGTGTGAATATGTGTGAGAACATAAAATAGGTGAGAGGATTTCATTATTTGTCCATAATAGGGTAGTTTTGAGAGTGAAAAGGGTGCTGTTATGTATGCAGGAACCCCAGGCCTAAATCAGGGCTTCTTGGACAAATAGTCAAGAGGCTCCATCCCCAGTCTGTCCTTACCAAGACAGGAAAGGCCGGGCAAAGCTTTCCTGGAGAGGGAAGATGGAACTGAAATCTACCGAATGAAGGAGGATGGCTGGGCCAAAAGGGAAGATGGACTGATTGATTTAGGCCTAGAAAATAAGCAGCTGAGCAAAACCCTAAGGCAGGAAGCTAGAGGCCTGCCAATCACAGAAGGGTGGTCCCTGTGAGGGAGCCCTGGCTTTAACCACAGGGGCCTGCTTACTGGTTTTGATGTAGGTGTTGAGAACTGGGAGTGTTAGCAAGGATAGTTAAAAACAGGAGAATTGCAAGACCAGGTTTTCATTTTAAAAATGGTCATGGTTGTCAGCCTCTGCCTTCCAACGGAGGTTTTCTGATGATACCAAAACCTGGGTCTAGGGTATAGCTTGATGGTACAGCAGTTGTGGAAAATGTACAACACCCTGGGCTTGATTTCTAAAACCACAAAGAAAGGAGGAGGAGGAGGAGGAGGAGGAGGAAAGAAACCTGGGCTCCATCCCCAGAGATCCAGATATAATTGGTTCAGGGTGGATCCCAGTAGGTTATAAAGTGTGGCATGGTTGAGGTTTACTCTCAAAGAAAGCTTAGTGGTTGAGGAGAAGAATAATTATCAGTCTACTGCAGTAGCCCAGATAAGACATGATAGAATTTGGGGCTAAGGCTGTGGTTCTTCATTTGTAGTAGATTTTGGAATTCCTTGGTAGGCTTGTTAAAATAAATGCAAATTTCTGAGCACTCAATTCATTCGTTCTTTGGTGGGACATAGAATTTGCATTCATAAAATCTCTGGAGGTGCTGATGTTGCTAGTTTGGAGACCATTCTTGGAAAATCTCTGATCCAGAGCAAAACTGTCATATTCAGTAGGCCAAATACCTAGAATTAGGTGGGGGGTTGTCTATGGAGCTAAAGGTGAAGGAGCACTCAAGGGCTCTTGGTTTTCTGAATTTTGCCTCTGAATGTATGAGTTGTACCATTCATTGTCATTCAGTGGGCTGCCTGTAAATCAGACAAGAGATCACGAGTTCAGTTCTGCATGTGAAGGGGAGATGATTAGAGATACAAATTTAGGGATGATTGATACCAGGTGCTCATCTGTGGGATCACTCCTTCTCTTTTACTCTTACCCTCAATTTCAAAGCTCTGACTCTTCTTTCTCTTGGTCTTGCCAAAACTCCACAACGCTTCAGTCTTCCTGCCTACCCCTTCTGCTTATGGAGGCTACTTCCCCTTTTTCCTTCGTAGTTAAGTTTCTACTGCTTTTATGTAGCACACCCTTCAGGCTTGGTCATGTGCAGCATTAGCAAGCAATCACCTTTGTTTCCTTTTGAAGCACAGTACCAGAGCTGAGATTAGGTGTGTGCACGATTATTAGCTAAATGCCCATTTTCCCTTTTAGGCCCTGGAGCGATTAGAGAATACCACCAAGTACAACCCTAGGACTTAACTCAGTGTCTTACACTTGATAAATACTCAAAGGTGGTTGTGTCCATCCATTGGGTCAGCCTGGGAAAAGGTAGTTGTTAAAACAGTGTTGAATTCTCAGGAAAAAGGCGAAGCAGTTACCTTTGTAAATAGGTCTTGATGTTTATTTGGTTATTAGAGCAAATTTCACAGGACACTGGGTGGGTGAACCAGCAACATCGCCATCTGGTGGAAATAAGTGATATAAGCTATTCTTAGTCTAGGCTCAAGATTGCTTAAAAAATGTTGCTCTTGGAGAAAAGTCATCTTTTTATTTTTTTAATACAAATGCAAACAAAATTATTTAGTCATCTTTTTTTAAACACAAACATAAACAGAATTATTTAGAAGAAAAATTGACTCTCCTTTTGAGAGAGTTAGTTGGAAAAATTGTGTATTTATTGAAAATAGTGTTCAGTGTTTGAAGAGAGTGCAACGTTCAAGTCACTGTAATTAAGAGGGGTTTTTTGAAAGGACATGTGGAAATAAGGAAGTTAAAGATCTCCACCCAAAGCCAACAGCAGAGAAAAACAAGAACAGGTATATATCTGGGTTTGTCAGAGACTGATTTGTATTTTGGAGCTGACAGGCCAGAGAGGAAGTTACCTCATAGTTGGGAATCTTGTCACCCCCTTTTGGTGGCAGATGAAACCTCATTTTCTCCTCTGTTGCTCCCCTGTCGCAGACCCTCCTCCTGCCCCTGCTGGGCACTGCTGGGATGGCAATGGTAAGGGCAGCAGCTGCACACTAGGGTGGGACAGGAGCGTGAGGATAGACTCACTCACCATTTTTCTTTGTTTCGTGTTTCTATTATTGGGGAGAAGGATAAGTTCTTTTCCAGCTTTTCGGGATTTTCAGCTGGGCCTAAGAATTCAATTGACTTAACAAGGTAACAGGAGAAAAACAAGTTTATTAATTTTAATATGTCCATGGGGACCCTTACCAGAGAGTCAAGATCAGCAGAAATGGTCCAAGTAGAAAGTTGTTTTTGTTTTTATTTACCTTTTATACAAAATAAACAAACAAAAAATCTGTGAAGACATGGCAAGACAGAGATTTATGCTAGGCAGAGCAATTTTGGGGATTTCACAGGAGATTTATGAGGTGAGTGTAAAACCAGTGGAAGGTGAAGGTTAGTTTACAGTACGGATACATTGCTGAGTTATTTCTTATTCTGGTGATGGTGAGATTTTCTTGTCCTGGCATTGGAAGGACACTCAAAGGAATTATATGGCTTGTTATAGGTAGAAAAGGGCAGGTCAGATAGCTCTTCTCATGTCTGTTGTTACTCAGGTGACTTTGGCAAGAAACAGTCAATATGCCAAGTTGGTGTGTTGTGAGACAATGTGGCTTTTATTCCTTCACATTGGAATGGGGTAGAAGCATGACTTTTTAACTTTGCAATAGAAAAGTTAAGCTATGACCATGTTCCACAATTTATGTGACTAATTTTATGTGCTATTTTTTCTGCTTCTTCTGGTACATTATTTTTTGGCGGGGGTGGGTGGGGTTACCAGGGATTGAACTCAGGGCACTTGACCACTGAGCCACATCCCCAGTCCTATTTTGTATTTTATTTAGAGAAGGGTCTCACTGAGTTGCTTAGTGCCTCGCTTTTGCTGACGCTGGCTTTGAACTCATGATCCTTGTGCCTCAGCCTCCTGAATTCTGGTACATTTTTATAACTATAACATTGGGGAAATTTTAAAATGATTTGAGGACATACTACAGTGTGGAGAGGAGAGAGAGGAAAATGGTTCCCAATTCCTTCTTCCTCTCCTTCAGAATGTGTGTGTCCTTCCCTCCAGGACCCAATGTGATGGAGCTCACACAAATAGAAAAAGGTATTAGTCACTACAGCAGAGGGAACAATGGCCCTGGAGGGCTTTTCATGAGTAATTTCATCCTCCAGGCTCCAAAGATGCATTTTTTTTCTCCTCAATTCTATGGCCAGAGATGGTCTCATTGTCTTACCTAGCACAAAGCCAGGTACAATCCATTGCTGAGGCTCAGAAAACAGGACCCCAAATTGAAGGCCTCAGAAGCAAAGTCTCTCCCTGACATTTTGCTATCTGTCTGTCTCCTTCTTTCCTCCCCATCTGCCTCAGGCAAGCCACAGAAACTAGAATTATTCTTCCCTAAGATAGTCCTTAGAAACTGGAATTCTTTTTCCCCCAAACCAGCCATAAAACTTAAAACTATTACTCTGATCTTTCCCCTCTTTTCTATATAAGATCTGGCCATGAAGAAATTCTCTGACTTACCTCATCTGATAGTAGATCATGAGATCCTTACTTCAGAAGGGATCCTGCCCATAGCTGGGAGGAAGGAATGCTGCATAGACAGGCCAACCAGAATCTAAACAGACAGGTCTGGGTGGGTCATCCCACTCAGTCTGTCACAAGGAGGTCATACCATTGCTGTCTTATCATCATTTCAATGTGTTGTTCCTGCTCCACTGAACCTAAGGATAAAACTGGATAGTTCATTTTGAGTCTGCTCTCATATCACTTAAAACTTTGATTAAATAAATTTGCTAAATTTACTATGTTCTTTTCTTGATCTTTTGATATAAGGGTGTCAGCTTTGACTCTGTAATGAGCAGGAAAGGGATCACTCCTTCCTGCCTACACTACTATGTGCCCAGAAGAGAAGAGTGGGAAATATTTGGTGAGAAGAATTAAAGACTTCACAGGACATGTCCTTAACAATCAAGACTACTTATTTTTTTTATACAGGAAGAAAGTTGAAGGCATATAGCTTGTCTGCACTGAAGCACACCTGCTAAGGAATCGAATTGTGGGTGGGCACAATACTTTATTTTTATTTATTATTCTTATGTGGTGCTGTAGATCGAACTCAGTGCTTCACCTGTGCTAGGCGAGCGCTCTACCACTGAGCCACAATTCCAGCCCGGGTCATCTATGTTTAATGTAGTTACTTTGGACATCTTAAAGTAGCTATGCCTTCGTGGTATTCAAATGTGAAAGGTTTTCATTCCGCTTTGAAGAAAATACATAAATAACTAAGGTAAAAATAGGGAAAAGAATAAAAAAAGAAATCACTGGGGTCTCTGTAAAGAAGTGTGTGAGACACTTGACTGACAAGTAGCTTCTAAATATATACCATGAAAATCTCAGGTTCCTGCTTCATTTCTTGGTATTGTGGAAGGCACATTGGCCACCAACAAGCTGGGAAATATTTGCAGATTTGAATTACATAAATTGAAACACAGCCTGCTCAGGGCTTTGCTGCCAGTGTCAAAGAGCTGGGCCAATCATTGAGAGACCTTCACGAGGGAGGCTTCTTAGACAAGGTATGAAATTTCTAACAAGAAAGGTTTATTATCAAAGACTTACTAATGCTGCCTTTTTGGAAAAGTCATTTTCCATGGGTAATGGTCCAACTCTCCAGTCACTGAACTTGCTCATACAGGGCAGGAAAGTACTCTTGCCAAGCAGGTCAGCGGGACACAGGGACTGCATTCCTTGCTGTGGTGCAGATTGGCTCCGCTCTACCGAACTGTGGAGTCACAGTGCTGTGTGACAGATTTCTGTTTCTGGAAAAGGAAAGGCCACCTCCAGGCACCTGTCATTTGCCCTCTATTGGATTAAGGTTGAAGACAGTAGTAGCCATTTTTTGGCCACTAGCACAAGGAGATGATCCTGGCTCCCTGCACAGCAGCTGGAGGGCATGGCAGCATTTTCCACACTTGTCACCACACGGTCCTGAGTATGAATAAAAGTTGGCACTTCTTAGGGATCTATGGACAGGTTAGTAATGCTACATCTCCCGAGTTCCTCACCCAGAATAAGAGAACCTCACACCTTTGAAGTCATTAGGAGCTGTGTTGAGCGTGTTCTGTTTGATTTCCTAAGAGTGAAAAATTACATTAACAGTCTTAATAATAAGACCCAGATATGGGTGCTGACCCTCTGTTCTGTCTCCTCTGAGAGTCCTATACCTCCCTGGGGTTTCAAGTCAGCTCAGGGCTGGCTCCTATTCCCGCTTGTGGGAAAACTCCCTCCATATCCTCAGCCTGTCTCCCAAGCAAGGGCCCTCTCCTACCTCTTGGTGCATCAAACGCCACACCCATTTCCTTCTCTGAATTATGTAAAAACATACCCTCATGGGGCATTTATATGCAGATAATCTTTGCATTTGAAAACACAGATGGGGCTTTTTGCCCTAGCAGAGCAAGCATCTTCCATGGAAAATGGAAACAAAACAAAATAAGACAGAAAAAAAACATCCTCATCCAGCGCAGTGTGGCTTTATGATTGCTTTTTTGCTCCTTCTCCTTCATTTCTCCTGTTTGGCTTCCTTAGAAATGGAAATAGATCTATCTTCAGTCTTTGCTCTGGGGATCTTCTCAGATACCCAAAGGCACATTAATGTGCTCTTGCACTGATGAACCGTTTACTCTGGGTCTCCTGCCTCCTGCTCGCCAGTCTCTGTGAGTGAAAGAGGATTTTTCCCAGTAATATGCTAAATATGTACAGAGATTTATTTTCCCAGTGAATCATGTGCTTTTCTGTTCCTCTACCTTGGAAGGCAGATTTGATCGTGGTCGGTTTTGGTTAAAAACAACTCTTGTTCTCTATTTGTAGAAGAAAAATGTAACAACATTGTGAGGAGTTGATTGTTCTGTTTTGTGACATTATCTTCTATTACTAATATCTTTCTGTCCACAGAGGTTGCTGAAAAGTGTAGCATATACAGAGGACACAGAGTCCTGATAATAAAATTACTGAGTTTTCCAAGGCCAAGGGCTTGGTTTTAGGCCACAAGATTCCTGATCCTCGTCTGCTTACTGCTAGAAAGGCCAAATTATTTTCACAAATTTCTTTTTTTCCCTGGGCTGGGGATAAAACTCAGAGCCTCATGCATGCTAGACATGTCCTCTGCCACTGAACTATATCCTTAGTCCCTAGTTTCACAATCTTTATGCATGAGCCATATTAAAGGAAGGTCAGGAGAGAGCAAGAGGAGGTCTTTAAGGAGAATGCTGAATTCATACTGTGGAAACTATTTCATCCTACTCTTTTTCTCATGGGTAACAAGCACTTTGGACTTGTTCTCTCTTTTCTGTACATTTGCAGATGCCAGGACCATCTGTTCCCTTATCACCACTTAGTTAAGGGCTAACAATGATCTTTTGTTTTACAGTTACTGTTGGAGCAGCGGAATCTTTTGCACTAATCATGCCAGGAGAAAGTGGTAGGAAAGTAATGGCTGCAATAGAAAAGAACATACCAGGGAGATAGTTGCCTCTCCCATCACTTTATTGGCAAAGATATTTGGGCTTCCCTTCATTAGGTAGATGCTGAAAAAAATGGATGGGACGAAAGCCTTCTTGTCAGTATCTCCCCAAGGGCTCACCAGTAGGTGAGCAGAGCTCACTTTACAAAGCCTGTTGAATTATTTGACCAGTAAATTGAATTTTCTAAGAAAAAAGCTGGGGAGAGGGTAGAAGGAGGTCAAGATGAAGTTGGATTTTCACATCACAGATTGCAGAGGAAGGCCTTCTCAGGATTCTCCATTGAACCAACAAATGCAAATCTAGCACCAGAACACCCGCTACACATCGGAGACCAATGTCCCTGTCACATGGATGGAGTATGTGCAGTAACAGCCACCAAAAAGGAGATGTCAGAGTTGCTGTCAGCAGCTAATGGTTACTCAGATTAGTCCGTGCCGTCCCTATCCTTTCCCATTGCCTGAGTTCTGGAGGTAGACACAGGTTGGAGAGCTGGAGAAGGGGGAGGGAGAAGGATCCAAGCAAGTAGAGCTTGCCTTCAGTGACACGCTGGAAACATTCATAAGATGCCGTTTACATTTTCATGAATCTTGCTAGTTGTTTATTGATACCTTGAGTCAGCCATGCTGAGATTACTCAAAATAGCACTTAGTACACAATGGGAATTAGCAGATGCGATGAGTCTGAGCCTTTGGATTTCTTTTGCCTTCATGAGCTGCGGTTACCAGCACAGCATTGCCTTCTCCTACTCCAAGCAATGGAGGCTGGGGACAGTAAGAACCAGAGGAGTTAACTCCTCTGCGCTATTTCAATAACCAAAGGAGATAAAACATTTTAACCCTAGATCACATTATTAGGAAAAGGGAGGCCAATAACACAAAATCACATGAGCTGTTAGGAAAACAAAATATCATTCTATATTTTAACCACAATGAGTTCCTATGCCACTGTTCTGGACGGCACTGTGTTGAAGCCCTCACTCCTAGTTCCGAAGAGTGTGACCGTATTTGGGCGTACAACAGAGATAATGAAGTTAAAATGAAGTCAGTAGGCTGTGATCCAATATGACGAAAAATGATGACACATAGAGACTTGGACCGAGACACACACACACAAAGGGAAGAAGATGTGAAGACTCATAGGGTAGATCATCAGATGACTGGATGATGCATCTATAAGCCAAGGAACATCAAGCATTGCTAGCAATCACCAGAAAACAGAAGCAACAAGGAAGGATCTTCAAGAGCTATCAGAAAAGGCCTTCTCCTGCCAACACTTTGACCTTGGATTTCCAAGTCTAGGACCATGAGAATTCATTTCTGTTATTTTAAGCCAGTTGATACCTGTTATAACCTCCCTAAGAAACTAATATAGTTTCAAAAATCCAATTATAATAATAATAAACACCATTTATTGGTTATTTGTAAGGTATATGATATGTGCCAAATATTTATTTGTTACAGGAATTGATTCTTACATAAATCCTGCAAAGATGACGTTTTCATTTGTCATTAAAAAGGGGCATTACAAAAGCTTACAGAGAAGGAGGAAGCACAGACATTTCAAAATTAGAAACAGGGAACTGTTGATAGAGTTTTCAAGTCAGACCTCAAAGGTACTTATAGGGGACAGTGACTGCACCATGGTACCCACCCATTGCTCCAGTTCACATCAAAACTGAAAATATATCTTTTGGCCTCTAAGATGTGATAGTAGACAGAGATGATACTGAGCAACCAAATAGGATAATCTCAAATGGTATGTCATTGAGCCAAGATGTAACTCTAAAGCATTGAGCGTTCCAGGAGGGAACAGGCTTAGATAGCTGGCTGCTTGTTCCAGCCACCCTGGGCCAAATACTTATGGCTAACAGATTTAGCAAGACTAAAATACCAGGGGCACACAGTACAGCCAAGCTGAGAAGGAAAATATTCTAAAATGCCAATGGGGTGTCATGGAATGGTAGCCAGGCTATGAGGGGGTCAGAGACAGAGTGGCGGGCTGTGGATGAACAATTGGTTATCGTGAAACTCAAGGACTGAGGCCAGGAGGATTACTCAGTAGGCCAACAAACATGGGTCAGCTGCTTCTAGACTGCTATTACACAGTTTGTCTTGCACCTTTGACTTAAGTCTTGAAGCTACAAGTTCAGACTTAAAGCCTGAGTTTAAAGTAGGGAGTTTCAGTCCAATATCAACTTTCAGGGTCAGAATGTCTTAAATAAAATGAGAGTTTTAGTGACTGTGAGAGCATAGTGGCAACAGATAGTATGTTCTGTCTTGAGGATAGTATGTTCTGTCTCAAAGATGCAGCATGTCTCCCGTAATAAGGATGACTCCAGAAGCTTGGAAGTAGCTGAGATTTATTCTCAAAATTCAAAGCTTTTGGTTCTTCTGTGAGTGCAGAAAGACTCAAGGCAATTGCTGTATTTTCCCGGTCTGGATTTTTCTGGTTCATGCATAAATTTCACATTTCAAACCCATGGAAAGTCTTTATTTATTTATTTACTGAGTGCCTCTCTTAGGCTAGGCTTTATGCCAACTGCTGGAGGCATAAAAATGAAAATGTACTTTTTGCTGTCAGTAGAAGTTAAGCAAAAGTCTTATTGAGAGACTGACATTTGAATAGCATTATAAGACAATGTAAGAGTAACTGCAAGAACACAGTCCTCCAGAAGGTGAGAGGAGAGGGGATCAAATCCCTAATGATGGGTGCTTTCAAGGAAGCCTTCATGGGGAGGTGCATTGTGGAATAGTGGTCTGGGTAGTTGGGCAGCAGGTGCCAGATTGCAAAGGCTCATGCACCAGGTTTAAGGAAACCTTTTAAGTCTTTTAAGCTGGGTGGCAACATGATTAAATATGTGTTTTAGAAAAATCACTATGGCAGTGTTGTGCAGGATGGAATGACAAAAAATATATACTTTGTTTCACTTTGTTCTGAATGGCAGTTTTATCTCTAATATGTGCATACCTTATTGACTATACTCAAGTGACAAAACGCACACTTAGAAATCTTATGTTACACATGTATGCTGATCTGTATCCAAGATTCAGCATGTACTTATCCTCTAGGCTCACAGTTGTGTGATATTGTTTAGGAAAACTATTAGGATGGACAAATAATAAGGTGTGTTCAAATGCACAAGCTCAAGACTATCACCAATATTGTAGACTCTCCCTCCTCTAAATTAATTTTTCCCCCTCTATCTTTGGCTTTACAAAATCTATTAACACAATTTAAGAATAGATCCTTTGGAACATGGTTGTATATTGTTAAGTACTCTATCCAGCAAAGTAAAAATAAAGGGTTGGTAAGGGTTATTCTAGTAAATACTAATACTCTTATATCACTGCTGAAATTCTTTTACAAGTTATCTAGTTTATTAAAATACAATATTCTGAAGAAATTGAGGATATGCCATCACAAAATATGCCAAATTGGTACATTGATTTTTTTTTTCCTACTGAAATCTCTTGAGGAACTGTAACTTCAGAAAGAGCCATTTGGTCTGACTTTCTTTCCATGCAGCAAGCCATAAAGATCCTTTGGGAGGAATGTTCTTCCCATACCGAGCATGGAAAACAGCTTTGATCACCAGAGACTGGTAATGGGACTGCAGCGAACATGTAAAAACAAACAAACTGAAGTTAGACCATATCTTCCAGTAGCTTCTACCTACCTCCACATATTTCTTAGTCACATCCCTAGAATTTACTATCCTAGGCCAGATACCCATTTGTTCTGTCATTTCCTCAGAAATTTATGAAAGCATGCTTAGGCCAGTTTTTCAGCCTTTACTTTCCTGTGTAGACCCCCATCTACATGCAGAATTAATAAAACTTGTATGATTTTCTCTTGTTTGTTAGTTCTTATATTAATTCAGTTTCTAGATTCAGCCAAAGAGCCCACATCAGGAAGCAAAGAAAGCAGACAGGCAGCTTCTCCACAAGGTGGGTGAACAAAAAAAAGTGTGAGAGGACTCTACTGAAATTTAAAACTGAACATTCAAAGCAGTTTGGGGACTCAGGAGGTTGGATATAATAAAATACGGAAGAAAACAAGACCAAGCTGGAAGCACCAGCCAGAGAGGTCCCTCCACGAGCAAAGTGGAGGAATAAAGATATTAAAGGAATTTGCGTTTTGGGTAGGCCCATGGATATGGAGTGTTTAGAGATCAAGGACATTGCCCGATGAACCTGAAAGAATATTGGCTGTACAATATCATTGTGTGGGAAGGAAGCTGCCATCTCTTCAGGTGGCCTGTGGAGCACAAAGGAAGGAACCATATTGCAGCTGCAGTTTGGGGGCCTGCAACTAAGAAAGCCAATTCCTGGCAAACCCAAGTTTGGCCCAAATTATAAGCCTAGTAAACACACACTGCACAACATAGGGTGTGCTTAAGTGATCAGGAGAAAATCAAACATGGAGTGCTGCCTTTCCTCTATTCAATCTGGCTGCTTGCAGAACCTGTTGGAAGAGACTCCTCTGGCCAGAAATTCAGAAGCGTGGGTATGGAAGAGATTGTTTAGAGACTGAACCTGAGACTAGGAAACATGGGGCCCATAGGTAATATAGGAGTTTAAGAATTGGCTCCCCACCACGCATGTGGAACCCAGGGGAGATCCCTGTGTATAGTCTTCCAGCATGAACCAACAATTCCTGGGTCCTGGAGGTATGCAGATTTAAAATCTTCAGAACAATTGGCATTCAGTGAAGAGCCTGGAGCCCACCTCAGCCTAAACTCTGCCTCCAGGAATTCCACCTACAGGATTATCCCTCCTACTCCTGCAATCCAGAGGGTGGAGCATCATGTTCCAGAAGACCCCACCTAAAACTTCTGAGAAGAGAAGCTGAGAATCTTTTGATCCTCAAGGGAAAGAATTATTTAACTTTTCATCAAGATTTTTTTTTTATTTTTTCTTTTGTACTTCTTAAAAAAATCCTTTTCTCTGTTTAATAGTGACCTAATGGTACACAGACATTTGTACATTGTCATATTTGCTTTCTTCCTCATTTCTAGCAATTTTGGAGTGAATTATTTTTCATGGATGAAGTTTTTTGGGGACTAGGATGTTTGATTAGTATATTTTAGTTTTGTTTTGCATTCCCTTATTTTTATTTTTAATTTTATAAAAAATGTTTATGTTATATCTATTTTTATCCTACCTGTTTCCCTTGATTCTCTTTTCTTCCACTAACAGCCAATCTCTGTTGTTCTCTCTTTCACTCTTCCTTTAATTTTTTACTTCTAATTTCTCTCCTCCTCCCTCATAATCATCATGTCCTATATCACTTCTGTTCTCCTCTGTCTACCATTTGAAATTGAAAACTCTTTTGCAAACTTGCTGTTTTTATTGTAGGCAATAATGGATCATATCATTTTTGTTTATTGTGATAATTAACATAGTAGACATCATAATAGGAACTATTTGGTTTAATGCTGTAAATTATTTGCGTTGGTTGTTCTTATTATTTGTCTACCCCTAAACAGTGAGGTACTGGAAACCTTCAGGAACACTATAAGTCCACAGGGTAAAAACTGTATTGCTTCAGATCCATACTGTTAGATGGGTAGCTACACAAACAACATGAAAAAATCAAGGGAAAAAATCACACCAAACAAACCAATCTGATAACAGAATCCATCAACACCACAGTGGAAGAAATGTCAGAAGTTTAGAATCTACATAGTTATTGATCGGTGAAATAAAAGACAGTATAATCAATGAAATGAGAGAGAAAATACAGGAAGTGAAATATCACTTCAGAGATTCTGAAAAACAAACAAACAAACAAATAAGCAAATATCCTCAAAATGAAGAAATTAATAAACCAAATTAAAAATTTAATGGAAAGCATCACCAATAGATCAGATCACTTGGAAGACAGAGTTTCAAGCAATGAAGACAAAATATATAACCTTGAAAACAAAGTTGATCATGGAGAAAAGATTTTAAGGGACCATGAACAGAACTTATAAGAAATGTGTGATAGCCTGAAAAGACCAAATTTAAGATTTATTGAGATAGATGAAGGCTCAGATATATGAATGAAAGGAATGCATAATATTTTCAATAAAATAATATTAGAAAATTTCCCAAATCTAAAGAATGAAATGTAAATTCAAATTTAAGAGGCTTATAAGACCCCAAATATGCAAAATTAAAACAGAATCCACATTAAGGCACATTATTATGAAAATGTCTAACATACAGAATAAGGATATAATTTTAAAGGCTGCAAGAGGGGAAAAAAATTGACAGGTAACATTTAGAGGGACACCAAACCAAATCTAAGCTGATCTCACAACCCAGACTCTCAAAGATAAGAGCTCTTGGAATAATATATATCAAGCTCAGAAAGAAAATGAATGCCAGCCTAGAATAATATACTCAGCAAAATTTAGCTTCAGAATTGATAATGAAATAAAAATCTTCCATGATAAACAGAAGCTAAAAGAATTTACAACTAGAAAGCCTGCACTACAAAACATACTCAATAAGATATTTCATGAAGAAGAAATAAAAAATAAAAGTGAAAACCAGCAAAGGGAGGAACTACACTAAAAGAACAGTCAATCAATTGAGAGACTAATTAAAATTAAAAACCAGAAATAAATCAAAATGACAGGGAATAGAAATCATATATCAATAATAATATTGAATGTAAATGGCTTAAACTCATTAATAAAAAGACATAGACTGGCAGATTAGATTAAAAAACAAAACCCAATAATATACTACCTTCAAGAGACTCACCTCATAGACAAAGACATCTACAGACTGAAGGTGAAAGAATGGGAAAAAAAATATCACTCACATGGATTGCATAAACAATCAGGGGTTTCTACCCTTATATCAGATAAAGTGGACTTCAAGCCAAAGCTAATCAAAAGGGACAAAGAAGGACATTTCATACTGCTTACAGGAATTATACATCAACAATACATAACAATTATATATATTTATGCCCCAAACAATGAGGCATCTATGTACATAAAAAAATCCTTCTCAGTTATAAGAAATAGACCACAATAAATAGACCACAATAATACCTGGTGACTTTAACACACCTCTCTCACCACTGGATAGATCATCCAAACAAAAACTAAATAAAGAAGCTATAGAACTAAAAAATACAGTTAATAATTTAGGCTTAACAGACATATATAAAATATTTTATCCATCAAGGACTGAAGACACTTTCTTCTCAGCAGCATGTAAATCCTTCTCTAGAATAGACCATATCTTATGCCACAAAACAACTTTTAGCAAATGCAAAAACACAGAGATAATACCTTGCATCCTATCAGATCATAATGGAATAAAATTAGAAATCAATGATAAAATAAAAAAGAGAAGGCACTCTAAAACCTGGAGACTAAATAATATGCTATTTAATGATGAATGGATAGCAGAAGAAATCAGAGATGAAATAAAAAATACTTAGAGGTAAATATGAACACCAATACAATATATCAATCTCTGGGACACTCTGAAGGTAGTGCTAAGAGGAACATTTGCTGCATTGAGCTCACTCATTAAAAATATGGAAAGTGAACAAATAAATAACCTAACATTACATCTTAAAGGCCTAGAAAGAGAAGAACAACTCAACACCAAGAGCAGTAGAAGACAAGAAATAATTAAAATCATAGCTGAAATCAATGAACTTGAAACAAAAGAAACAATCCAAAAAATAGAAAAAAACCTGGTTCTTTGAAAAATACCAATAAAATCGACAAATCCTTAGCTGCACTAACAAAGAGAAAGAGTAAACTCAAATTACTAAAATTCTTGATGAAAAATACTACAATAGACACTATTGAAATACAAATGATAATCAGAACTCATTTTGAAAATATATGCTCTAATAAAATAGAAAATCTTGAAGGCATCAACAAATTCCTGGAGACATATGACCTACCCAAACTGAATCAGGAGGACATACACAATCTAAACAGATCAATTTCAAGCAATGGAATAGAAGACACCATCAAAATCCTACCAAGAAGAAAAGCCCAGGACCAGATAGATTCTCAGGTGAGTTCTACAAGACCCTCAAAAAATAATTAACACCAATCTTCTTAAATTATTCCACAAAATAGAAAAGGGGAACCCTTCCAAATTCATTCTATGAAGCTAGTATCACTCAGATACCAAAAACAAAGACAAATCAAAGAAAGAAAATTTTAGATCAATATCCCTGATGAACATAGACACAAAAATTCTCAATAGAATTCTGGCAAATTGCATATGAAAACATAATAGAAAGTGCACCATGATTAAATAAGGATAATCCCAGAGATGCAAGATTGGTTCAACCTGTATAAATCAATCAATGTAATTCATTACATCAATAGACTTAAAGACAAGAATTACATGATTATCTATATAGATGAAGTAAAAGTATTTGACAAAATACAGCACCCTTCATGTTCAAAATACTAGAAAAACTAGGAATAGCAGGAACATACCTCAACATTGTAAAAGATATATATGCTAAACCCAAGGTCAACAACATTCAAAATGGAGAAAAATTGAAAGCATTCCCTCTAAAAATTAAAATAAGACAGGGATACCCTCTTTTACCACTTCTATTCAACATAGTCCTGGAAACTCCAGCCAGAGCAATTAGAAGAAAGAAATTAAAGGGATAAAAATAGGGAAAGAAGGGCTCAAACTCTTGTTATTTGCTGATGACATGAGACTATATTTAAAATTCCAAAAGAAAACTCCATCAGAGAAGTTCTTGAACTCATAAACAAATTCAGCAAAGCAGCAGGATATAAAATTAACACCCATAAATCAATTGTATTCCTATGCATAAGTGATGAATCAAGTGAGAAAGAAATTACAAAAACTATCCCCTTCACAATAGTCTGAAAAAAAAATAAAATATTTGGGAGTCAATCTAACCAAAGAGGTGAAGACCTCTACAGAACACTAAAGAAAGAAATTCAAGAAGACCTTAAAGATGGAAACATCTCCCATGTTCTTGAATAGGCAGAATTAACATTGTCAAAATGGCCATACTAACAAAAACACTATACAGATTCAGTGCAATTCCTATGAAGATTCTGCTGACATTCTTCATAGAAAAAGAAAAAGTAGTCATAAAATTTATTTGGAAAAATAAGAGGCCTAGAATAGCCAAAGAAACAGTGAGAAAAGTGAAGCAGGAGGCATCACAATACCAGACCTTAAATTATATTACAGAGCTATTGTAATAAAAATGGCATGGTATTAGCTCCAAAACAGACATGAAGATAAATGATACAGAATTGAAGACACAGAGAAAAATCCACGTAAATATAGTTGTCTCATACCAGACAAAACATACATTGGAGAATAGATAGCCTTTTCAATAAATGGTGCTTGGAAAACTGGAAATCCATATGTAATAAAATGAAATTAGACCCCTATCTCTCTCCCTATACAAAACTTAACTCAAAGTGGATCAAAGACTTAGGCATTAGACCAGAGACCCTGCACCTAATAGAAGAAAAAGTAGACCCAAACCTCTATCATGTCAGCTTAGGAACTGAATTCCTTACCAAGACTCCTAAAGCACAAAAAGTAAAATCAAGAATCAATAAATGGGATGTAATCAAACTTAAAAAACTTTTTTACAGCAAAGGAAACAATGAAAAACATAAAGAGAGAGCCTACAGAATGGGAAAAAATCTTTGCCACCTGCACCTCAGATACAGCATTAATCTGCAAGAAGCATAAAGAACTCAAAAAACTTAACACCAAAATAATAATAATAATAATAATAATAATAATAATAATAATAATAATAATAATAATAATAACCCAATCAATTAATGGGCAAAGGAACTGAACAGACACTTCACAGGATAAATATGAATAGTCAACAAATATATAAAAAGTGTTCAACATCACTAGCACTTAAAGAAATGCAAATTAAAACTACACTGAAATTTCATCTCATTCCAGTCAGAATGGCAATTATCAAGAATACAAGTAATAGAGGCCAAGGCCCAGGACTGCCTCCAGGCACCTCCGTGGAAGCCCCAGCCAAGGTCAAGTCCAGGACATCCCCCTTCACTGATCTGCTGACCCAGATGGGGACCCAGGCTCATTCCCAGGACTGCCTTCAGGGCACCCTGAGGGAACCCAGGCCCAGATCAGGCCTAGGACCCCCCCATAGGCCTGTGTGAGAGTTCAGGCCCAGGACCACCCCTGTGCAGAGTCGAGGTCCATGCTGTTGCTCCCTTCCTGTATTCATCTTGGGACACTGCAGCCATCCCCATAGCCCTTCTCATGTAGTAGCCTCCACCTTGGGACAAGAGACAGGGCCTGGAGGGAGCAGCCTGCCACAGTTCAGCATGCCACAGCACTGCATCTCCAATCACTCAGCCCAAAGCCATTTTAAGTCCCACCCTTTCAGCCCCATCTCTGAAAGTGTTTGCATCCATCTTGGGCCACTCCTACTGCCATCTTGAGTTAACTCCACTCCCACTGCCACCATCTTTAGTGGCAATAGCATCCATCTGGGGACACCTGCTGGAGACTGGAAGTTAACTCCAAAGTGAGATACAGGTAATCTGTAGGGTCAAGACAAGATTAAAGGATAGAAACTGCAGTACCTCAAATTGGCACTGCGAGAAAGGAAGACACATAATCAACATGAAAAAACAAGGGAAGAAAGTGCCCCAAACAAACCAAGATACAAAAATAATAGAATCTATTGATAGCACAGTTGATGAAATGTCAAAGAAAGAATTCAGAATTATGTAATTAAAATGATCTGTGAATTAAAGAATAACTTAAGTGAGCAAATACAGGCAAAAATTGATCACTCCAATAAAGAAATAATAGAGTAAATAAAGGCAACAATTGATCATAACAACAAAGAGATAAGGGAGCAAATTCAGGTAGCAAAAGATTACTTTAAGAGCTAGAGATTGTGAAAAAAAAAACAGTAAGAAATTCTTGAAATTAAGAAAACAATAAACCAAATAAAAAACTTGATAAAAAGTATCGCCAACAGACTGGATCACTTGGAAGACAGACAGAACCTCAGATAATGAAGACAAAACATGCAATATTGAAAATAAAGTTGACCACACAGTGAAGATGGTAAGAAATGAACAGAATATCCAAGAATTATGGGATACCATCAAAAGACCAAATCTTTGGGGGATAGAAGGCGGCACAGAGTTTGAAACCAAAGGAATGACTAATCTCTTCAATGAAATAATATCAGAGAATTTCCCAAACATGAAGAATAAATTGGAAATTAAATACAAGAGACTTACAGAAACAAAATATACAAAATTACAACAGATCTACACCAAGGCACATTATAATGAAAATGTCCAGCATACAGAATAAGGACAGAATTTTAAAGGCCACAAGGAGGGGAATGAGATTACATATAGGAGGAGACCAATTCAGATTTCAGCAGATTTTTCAACCCAAATCCTAAAAGCCAGGAGATCATGGAACAACATATACCAAGCTCTGAAAGAAAATGAATGCCAACTAAAAATCTTATATCCAGCAAAATTAAGCTTCAGATTTAATGATGAAATAAAAACCTTCCATGATAAGCAAAAGTTAAAAGAATTTACAGCAAGAAAGCCTGCACTACACAGCATTCTTGGCAAAATATTCCATGAGGAGGAAATGATAACCAACAATGAGAATCTGCAAAGAGAGAAAATACACTAAAGAAAAATTCAATCAAAGGAGAAACCAAGTCAAGGTAAAAACCAAAAATAAACCAAATGACCAGGATTACAAATCATATTTCAATAATAACACTAATAGTAAATGGCTTAAATTCATCAATTAACAGACATAGACTGACAGACTGGATTAAAAAAAATAATAAAGACCCAACAATATGCTGCCTTCAAGAGACTCATCTCACAGGAAAAGACATTCAAAGACTGAAAGTGAAAGTGTGGGGAAAAAACATATCACTCACATGGACTGCATAAACAAGCAAGGGCTTTTCCATCCTCATATCAGATAAAGTGGACTTCAAACTAAAGTTAGTGAAAAGGGATAAAGAAGAACATTTTATACTGCTTAAGGGAATCATACATCAATAAGACATAACTATCATAAGTATCTATACCCCAAACAATAGGAGATATATATATATATATCTCAAACAAAACCTTCTCAACTACAAGAATCAAATAGACCACAATACAGTAATACTTGGTGACTTTAACAAACCTCTTTGACCACTGGATAGATCTTCCAAACAAAAACTAAACAAAGAAACCATAGAACTCAATAAAACTATCAAGAATTTAGAATTAACAGACATATATAAAGTATTACATCCATCAATGAGCTAATACACTTTTTTTCTCAGCAGCACATGGATCCTTCTCCAAAATAGATCTTGTCATGCCACAAAGCAAGTCTTAGCAAATACAAAAAATAGAGATACTACCCTGCATTCTATCTAACCATAATGTAATAAAATTAGAAATCAATGACAGATTAAAAATGGAAACTATTCCAACACTTGGAAACTAAATAATATGCTAATAGTGAATGATGCATGGAAGACATCAGAGAAGAGATTAAAAAAAAATTCTTAGAGGTAAATGAGAACTCCAATACAACCTATCAAAATCTCTGGGACACTATGAAGGCAGTACTAAGAGAAAAGTTTATTGCATTAAGCTCATGTATTAAAAGAAGAAAAAGTCAACAAATAAATGACCTGACACTACATCTCAAAGCTCTAGAAAAAGAGGAACAAACCAAACCAAAAGAAGAAGAAGACAGGAAATAATTAAAATCAGGGCTGAAATCAATGAAATTGAAACAAAAGAAAAAATTCAAAAAATTGACAAAACAAAAAGCTGGTTCTTTGAAAAAACAAATAAAATTGACACACTCTTAGCCACCCTAACAAAAAGAAGGAGAGAGAAAACCCAAATTACTAAAATTTGTGATGAAAAAGGAAACATCAAGACAGACACTACTGAAACACAAAAGGTAATTAGAAACTATTTGGAAAATTTATACTCCAGTAACATAAAAATCCCTGAAGACACTGAAAAATTTCTAGAGGCATATGACCTATACAAACTGAACCAGGAGGACATTCACAACTTAAACAGATCAATTTCAAACAAGGAAATAGAAGATGCCATCAAAAGCCTACCAACCAAGAAAAGCCTGGGACCAAATGATTCTCAGTCGAGTTCTACAAGACTTACAAAAAATAATCAGCTGGGCTCGGTGGCACAAGCCTGAGGAGAACTTAGGGAGGCTGAGACAGGAGAATCACAAGTTCAAAGCCAGCCTCAGCAACGGCGAGGCACTAAGCAACTCAGTGAGACCCTGTCTCTACATAAAACACAAAATAGGACTGAGGATGTGGCTCAGTGGTCTAGTGCCCCTGAGTTCAATCTCCAGTACCAAAAAAAAAAAAAAAAAAATAATAATAATAAATAACAATACTTCTCAAATTATTCCATGGAATAGAGGAGAATTCTTCCAAACTTGTTCTATGAGGCTAGTATCACCTTGTTCTATGAGGCTAGTATCACCTTGATACCAAAACCAGACAGAGACACAACAAAGAAAGAAAATTTCAGACCAATATCCCTGAAGAACATAGATGCAAAAATTCTCAATAAAATTTTGGCAAATTGCATACAAAAACATTTAAAAAATAGTGCATCATGATCAAGTAGGGTTCATTCTAGAGATACAAGGTTGGTTCAACATATGGAAATTAGTTAATGTAATCCATCACATCAACAGACTTAAAGACAAGAATCATATGATTTTATTAATTGATGCAGAGAAAGCATTTGACAAAACACAGCACCCTTTTATGTTCAAAACACTAGAAAAACTATTGTTACTAGGAACATACCTCAACATTGTAAAACTATCTATGCTAAACCCAAGGCCAACATCATCCTAAATGGAAATCATTCCCTCTGAAAACAGGAACTAGACAGGGATGCCCTCTCTCACCACTGTTATTCAACATAGTCCTTGAAACTCTAGCAGAGCAATTAGAGAGACAAAGGAAATTAAAGTGATACAAATAGGAAAAGAAGAACTCAAACTATCATTATTTGCCAACAACATAATTCTAAGAGGATCCAATAAATTCCACCAGAAAACTTCTAGAATTAATAAATGAATTCAGCAAAGTAGCAGGACATAAAATCAACACCCACAAATCAATTGCATTTCTATACATCAGTGATGAATATTCTGAAAGCGAAATTAGGAAAACTACCTCATTCACAATAGCCTCAAAAAAAAAAAATACTTGGGAATCAATTTAACAAAAGAGGTGAAAGACTTTTACAATGCAAACTACAGGACACTAAAGAAAGAAATTGAAGAAGATCGTAGAAGATGGAAAAATCTCCCTTGCTCTTGGATAGGCAGAATCAATATTGTCAAAATGGCCATACTACCCAAAGTGCTATATAGATTCAATGTGATTCCAATTAAAATCCCAATATTATTCCTTATAAAAATAGAAAAGGTAATCATGAAATTCATTTGGAAGAATAACAGACCCAGAATAGCCAAAGCAATACTTAGCAAGAAGAGTGAAGCAGGAGGCATCACAATACCAGACCTTAAACTATACTATAAAGCTATAGTAACAAAAATGACATGATACTGGTATCAAAATAGACATGTAGGCCAATGGTACACAATAGAAGACACAGAGACAAACCCATTTAAATACAGTTATCTTATACTAGACAAAGGTGCCAAACATGTACAATGGAGAAAAGATAGCCTCTTCAACAAATGGTGCTGGAAAAACTGGAAATCCATATGCTGCAAAATGAAACTAAACCTCTATCTCTCACCATGCACAAAACTCACCTCAAAGTGGATCAAGGACCTAGGAATTAGACCAGAGACCCTGTGCCTAATAGAAAAAAGTATGTTCAACCCTTCATCATGTTGGATTAGGCACCAACTTCCTTAACAAGATTCCTAAAGTGCAAGAAATAAAATCAAGAATCAATAAATAGGATGGATTTAAACTAAAACGCTTCTTCTCAGCAAAAGAAATAATTAATGAAGTGAACAGAGAGCTTATATTCTGGGAGCACATTTTTGCCACACGTACATCAGATAGAGCACTAATCTCCAGGATACATAAAAAACTCAAAAAACTTAACACCAAGAAAACCCAAACAACTCAATCAATAAATGGACTAAGGAGCTGAAGAGACACTTCTCAGAAGAAGATATACAATTGATCAACAAACATATGAAAAAGTGTTTAACATCTCTAGAAATTAGACAAATGCAAATCAAAACTACTCTAAGATTTCATCTCACACCAGTCAGAATGGCAGTTATCAAGAATACAAATAATAAGTATTGGTGAGGATGTGGGGCAAAAGCTATGCTCATACATTACTGGTGGGACTGCAAAGTGGTACAACCAATCTGGAAAGCAGTATAGAGATTCCTTAGAAAACTTGGAATGGAACCACCATTTGACCCAGCTATTCCACTCCTCGGTCTATACCCAAAGGATTTAAAATCAGCATGCAGCCACTTCAGTGTTTATAGCAGCTCAATTCACAATAGCTAAACTGTGAAACCAATCTAGATGCCCTTCAATAGATGAATAGATAAAGAAACCGTGGTGTATATACACAATGGAATATTAGTCAGCTATAAGAGAGAATAAAATTATGGCATTTGCAGGTAAATGGATGGAACAGGAGAATGTCATGCTAAATGAAGTAAGTCAATCCCCCAAAACCAAAGGCCAATGTTCTCTCTGATAAGTGGATGCTGATCCATAATGAGGGGGGCATGGGAAAAATGGAGGGATTTTGGTCAAAGGGGAGGGAAGGGAAGAGATGGGACATGGAGTCAGGAAAGATGGTGGAATGAGATAGACATCAGTGTCCTAGGTTCATGTTTCACTGTACATATGGCACAACTGTATATCATGTACACCCAGAGAAATGAAAAGTTGTGCTCTATTTGTGTACAATGAGTCAAAATGCATTCTGCTTTTATGTATATCTAAGTAGAATAAATAAATTTTTTAAAAAAGAATATAAGTAACAAATGTTGGTGAGGATGTGGGGGAAAAGTCACTCATACACTATTGGTGAGACTACAAATTGGTGCAACCACTCTGAAAAGCATTAAGGAGATTCCTCAGAAAATCTGATTGGAACCACCATTTGACCCTGTTATCTCATTGCTCAGCATATACCCAAAGGACTTAATATCAGCAAACTATAGTGATGTGTCCTCATCAATTCTCATAGCAGTTCAACTAAAAATAGCTAAGCTCTGGAACCAACCTAGGTGCCCTTCAACAGATGAATGGATAAAAATAATGTGGTATATTACACAATGGAATATTACTCGGCCTTAAAGAAGAATGAAATTATGCCATTTGCTGGTCAATGTATGGAAAGGGAGACTATCATGCTAAGTGAAATAAGCCAGTTTCAAAAACAAACACCTGAATGTTCTCTCTGATATGTAGATGCTGACTCACAGGGTCGGGGTGGGTGTTGGAAGGAGGAGTGGAGGTTCACTGAATTGGACAGGGACGAATGCAGGGAGGAACCAAAGAGCCCACATCAGAAGTAATGAGATAGGGGATGGTTAGGGAGGACCTCATACATTTAACTAGCTACAAACCAGAAGTTCTTAATAATGAATTATATGGTATTAGCATTTATTTTGTTTTACCTCATATTCTATAAGCATGTTTTTCAGAATTTGATGTGTAGCAAATCACCTGGAGTCTGTTAAAACAGAGTACTGGGTTCCCCTCCTGCAGTTTCTCATTCCTTTGGTCTGGGCCTGGGAATGTGTGGATCTGAGAATTTGCATTATATACTTATTCCCAGGTGTTGCTGAGAGTACTGGTCCAGGGACCACACTTTGAAAACCACTGCTCTGAAATAATGATAACTGGGTTTTGTTGGGCACTTTCTGTGTTTCAACTGTGTTCTGAATACCTCACTTACATTAACTCATTTAATCCTCATGATAATCAAGAAAACAGGTGATTTAGTAACATATTATTACAAATGAAGAACTGCAGACTTGAGAAAGTGAGGTAGCACACTCTAGGTTGTGTCAGCCTATAAGTGGTGAGCAAGGAACGAACCCATACTTCTATATGCCAGTGAAATTCTGTGATTTTCTGGGGGTGAATTTCTATCTCGACGTGTGCTATCTTTCCAGAGACTTTGGAACCCTGAGAACATTTTGTCGGTGAGTTTTGTGACTAACATTGCCTTGTTCTGAAATGAATGTTGTTCTTTGTGAAAACAGCCGTATTTTTAGGTAGAAAGTTACTTCATTCCCAGGGAATATTTCTGACTATAGAGAAATTGCCAAACTTGCTGACTCACAACAAAAATAAAGAGCATCCACTGTTTAGTTAGGGCTTTGAGTTTGGGAAGGTGGTGGGAGGAAGGATAGATTACCACCCACTGTAGATCCCCCCACCACTATTTTATTCAATGCTAGTTCCAATACTGTGTATGCAGGTGATCTTGAGAGTGTTTTGAAGATTATTTTTTCAATAGTACAGATGGCTCTGATAAATATTTAAGGCATCTTAAGAAACAAAAGTATGATCCTGACTCAGGGGAAATTGGTCATGTAAATCACTTTGTTTCAAGTGGTTTGGCCTCTGAGTGTCTAAAATGGACACATACTTTATTAGCTTATTAGTTCAATGCTGGAGTCACTGAGGCCTAAGTTACAACTTCATGGCTGACCACATTCCAAGGCTTTTTTATTGCTTATTTTCTGGCTCTCTTCTCTTCTCCATATCCGTAACCATGGAAGTGTAACGTCCAGCAAAGTAACACTGTCCCACTCTCATGTGTGTGCGCACACACAGACAGACAGACAGACAGACACACACACCCAAAGAGCATCTCTCCAGCTACGTTAGGCAAAACAATTTCTGTATTCAGAAGCTAAATATAAAACATCCTCTAACTGATAATGCCATGCTTAGTTTTAAAACTGTTATCGTCTCAGAATATAGCAGGAGAAAGGGCTATCATCACTCAGGGATTAAATTGTCTGTAGTTATAATCTGTTTCTCAAAGAGGAAATGTTGGTAACGAAAGCGCTTTTAACTTCAATGCTAATTTGTCACAGTGGAAGACATTTCAAATATGTATGACTTTTCTGCTGGTAAACTCACTATCATCCTGAATGTAGATATGAAATGGAACTCCACAATTAACTTAAAAATGCCCAAGTGAAACTAAAATATGTCCCCCACCCCCTTGAAACTTTGCAAGATTTAGTAATAATTATTTATTAGGAATTGTTTATAAGACACTCTGTTCTTTGCCAGTTAAATATGTTCACATTTTACCACCCAAGGGAAATTGGTGTTGGCCAGATGTTTTGATGCTCTGGGTTGCACTTCTCTGTACTTATTACCACCCAGCATGGTATAAATCTTATTTATTTTTCATGTGTATTTCTGCCTCTTTCCACCAGCTCAATAAGCAGGGATTTTTATTCATTTTTTTACTGTTTTATTTTTGATATTTGTAACAGAGCCTGACACATAGAAGGCATCAAATAAGCATTTACTAAATGTATAGATAATAATGAATCAGTGAATGACAAAAATGTCAGTTTAATATTCATCAGAACTGAAAAATAGTCTCTTACTCTTAGTTATGAAAAATGTATTAATAATGTAAATTGAGACCAAAGTAATTCCTCTGCAAATCAGATACCTTCCATTTTATGAGGAAAATAGAAAAAAAAATACCTGTTGACACGTTTTGTTCAATATCTGAAAAGACATTTTTACATTAATGGTATAGAAAATACTAAAGTAAAATTTTGTTAAATTCTAGATTATTTTAAAAGTCTATGATTTATATGTGTTTACATGCTATTTTCTTCCAATTGAAATGATATAGATGGAAAAAATAAACTACATGAATAAATACTTTCTGGGCAATTGAGACAACAAAAAATTATCTCTAGCATATGCAAAAAACAATATGGCATTTAATCATAGCACAGATTTAGAGAGACAAATCTCTTGTCACCATATGACAAGGAATCTAAGCAACTGAATGGAGCATTACTTATCTATTGCTGCACAACAAATTATCCCCAAATTTAGCAGCTTGAAACAATAGTCATTTATCTTCTCAGAGTTTCTGTAGTTGGGAACCCAGGAGCATATTAACTGGGAGGTTCTGGGTCATGGTCTTTGTATTAATTTGCAAAGGCTGCCATAAACATATCAAAGACTGGTGGCATAACCAACAGAAATATGCTTTCTCATAGACCTGGAGGCCAGAAGTTCATGATCAATGTTCCTTCTGAACCTTCCTTCTGTGGCTTGCAGATGGCCACTCTGGCTGCCTCTTCACATGGCCATCCCTTTGTGCATGCGCACCTCTGTTGTCTCTCTTTGAGTCCAGATTTCCTCTTCAGGTTAGATTTGGGCCGGCCCTGAAGGCCTCATTTTAACTTAATCACCTCTCTGAAGGCCTTATCTCAAAATATAATCACATGAATTAGAGCCTACCCATATGATCCCATTTAGCCTTAATCACCTCTGTAGACACAGCCACCTTCTGAGGGAGTGGGGATTAGGACTTCAACATGTGAATTTGGAGGGTGAGGACACAATTCAGCTTATAACGTCTCTCATGATGTCAGTTGGGCTGCAAATTTCATCTGATGAACTGGCTTGGAAGGAGGAGCTTCTCAGCTCACACATGTGACTGTTGGCAGGCCTCGGTCCTTGTGATCGATGGCTTAAGGCTTCAGTTCTGATCACGTGGGCTTCTCCACAGTCTTCCCAAATGACCTTAATGCACAGTAACTCACTTCCTCCAGAGCAAGTGATGAGAAAAAGAGGCGGGGGGGGGGGGGGGGGGGGGAGAAACCCAAGACAGAATACACAGATATTTTATGACATAATTTTAGAAGTTACATTCTATTGTTGAGCTCAGTTGTGCATTCCTGTAACCCCACAGCTTGGGAGGCTGAGGCAGGAGGATTGCAAGTTCAAAACCAGCCTCAGCAACTTTGCAAGGCCCTAAGCAACTCAGCAAGACTCTGTCTCCAAATAAAAAATAAACTAAAATAAAATAAAAAGGCTAGGAATGTGAGTAAGTGGTTAAGCACCCTGGTTCAATTCCTAGTACCAGGAAATAAAAAGTTGCACACTATTTCTTTTATTGTATTCTACTGGTCACACAGGCCAATCTGGTAAAATGTGCAAGAGGACCACCAATACCAGGAGAAGGGATCAAGGGTGGTCATCTTTGAGGCTGGCCATGATGGTTGGACTAACCACAATAATTTGAGTTAAAATTAAAATTTACACTGCAAAAAAAAATTCCCTGATTATATAACTTTATGTATATTTACTGATTAGTAAAATATGACATTGAAATATTTTTAACTGTTATAACAATTGAATAAAGATTATATTTTATGCGAGTGAGTTACATTTACGGAAGAGAAATTTGAATTTATTTTTTAAACAAATTTTTTTAAACAAATTTATAAATGTTGCAAATATTCATGCCAGAGGGTATATTACTCTAAATAAAAAACACCAGGAGTTAGTATAGAAGATGACTCTAGTCTTTGGGTTTGAAATTTTGTTTTGGCATTGACAAGTTGTGACAACTTGAATGATTTATTCAATCTCTGTGTCCTACTATCCTTGTATGTAAAATGGGAGAAGCACATAACATCTGCTTCATTTGGTTGCTGTGGAGATTAATTAAGTTAATACATATAAAACATTTAGAATAGGTCTTAGCACAAAGAGTATGCTAATAAAATATGATCTCCTCTTGTATTTATCATTCAGAACCTGGTACAATGCCCAATGTATTGTAAGTACTCAATATACATTTTTGTATGACCCATGTATTATGTTCATATGGAATTTATAATAGAATTTACTACAAAAGGTGGTATTACCTGGGAGCATTATAAGCTGATGACCATCTGGATTTAAAAGAAACACATAGGGCTGGGATTATAGCTCAGCGGTAGAGCGCTTGCCTCGCATGCGTGAGGCCCTGGGTTCGATCCTCGGCACCACATACAGAGCAATAAAATAAAGACATTGTGTCCATCAACAACTAAAAAAAATATTTAAAAAATAAATAAATAAAAAAAAATAAAAGAAACACATATTTATTTATCTGTCATGAAAGGTGATGGCATTTGAGCTAAAGCTTAAGGTGATAATGAGTATTCCAAATCAGTATTCCAAAGCATAGGAAACAGCATAAGTCCTTTTTTCCTTCCTACAAAGGAGCTAGATAGAGGAGGGTGTATAATAGAGGGCAGTCAGAGGGAGCAAGTATGGCAAGGTTGGGTTGATGCCAACTAATGAAATAATTTTAACATCTGACGTTTAGATTTTACTAAGGAAATTTTTAAGCAACAAAATCATGCCTTAGGAAGATGAATCTGGTGTAATTGTGGAAAGTAAATTGAGAGGGAATTCAAATGATATCATCTGCATTTCCATATGAAGCACAGAGAAAAGAGGAATGATCTTTTTTTAAAAAAATTTTTTTGGTACTGGGGATTGAACTCAGGGGTACTTGACCACTGAGCCACACCCTTAGCTTTATTTTGTGTTTTATGTAGAGACAGGGTCTTACTGAGTTGCTTAGTGCCTTGACCTTGCTGAGGCTGGCTTTGAATTCATGATTCTCC
Source organism: Geosciurus inauris (assembly GCA_004024805.1). NCBI lineage: Eukaryota > Metazoa > Chordata > Mammalia > Rodentia > Sciuridae > Geosciurus > Geosciurus inauris. The sequence continues at coordinate 69,681 of PVHX01000588.1, read as the reverse complement.
TGTCTCAGCCTCCTTAAGTGCTGGGATTACAGGGGTGCACCACTGGCTGAGCCCAGCTAAGAGAAATGATCCTTTAAAGAGAAAAACAAACAAACAAACAAACAAAGGAAAAAACTTTATTTATGGACAATATCTTTTGTACCTCATTGGTCTGACTGAGTTCAGTCATGTTCCTCAGCCCATCATAATGTCGAGGGTGTGGAATTGCTGCTTAGAATTAGACAGCCTGGTACCACAGCCAGGAAAAGAAACTATTGAATTTCAGTCAAATTCTATTCTACTACTTTAATGTTTCCTGTCTATACAGATGAAAAGAATGACGTTGCTATTAGGAAAAATGATGACTGTAATGTTAAATGAGAGGTGATCCATATGGCTCAGTCCTTGAATTATACTGTGGTTTAATGCAAATTCATAATAACTAAATACAACTTTTTCTACAGCATAAGAGAACATAAAGTCCCTCAGTAACCATTCTTTAAATAGTTTTCACTCATGCAGCTACTCTCTCCAACAGTTTTATCTCCAAAGAAAACAAAAACACCACTACCACCAAAACCTAAATTGCTGTTAGCCTTATTCTTTCTCACCAGTTAATGTTTCCTTCCCTCCCTCCCTCCCTCTCTCCTTCCTTCCTTCCTTCCTTCCTTCCTTCCTTCCTTCCTTCCTTCCTTCCTTCCTTCCTCCCTTCCTCCCTTCCTCCCTTCCTCCCTTCCTCCCTTCATTCCTTCCCTCCATTAAAAGTCCCACAACTGGAATGGCAAGCCAGGAATTCCTTGGAAGGCATGTAGAGAAAAAATTTGTACCCTTTATATATCAATAAGTTTATTCTCATGAGATCTGAACACCTTAAACATCTTATTCTCATAAGATCTTAAACACCTGACTACTATTTTCCCCAGCTGTTTCATGTAATTCCTTCATACTTTGTCCTTTGCCTGAAATGTTATTTCTTCCATCAAGTTATTCTTCCTGCTACGTGGTGACCTGTCCACTTCCTGTCTACTCCTTAGGAAATCTTCCTTAACACCAGCCCCCGGGCCCTTGCCCCTTACTTCCTCTGGTCAACACTTTGCCATGTATACCTCTATTAAATTGAGACTTATTTTTATGTTACATGCCTGTTGACCCTACTGCTCAATGAACTTTTTGAGTCCTGGAGCTAATTTTGTATGCTTAGCACATAGTGGACATTCCACAAATTCTTACTGAATAAAAAAGTCAAAGGGTGAATAAAATAAAAATAAAATTCCATTTCTCATTTTTTTTGGGGGGGCACCAGGGATTGAGCTCAGTGGCACTCAGCCCTGAGCCACATCCCCGGCCCTATTTTGTATTTTATTTAGACATAGTTTCACTCAGTTGTTGAGGTTGGCTTTGAACTCACGATCCTCCTGCTTCAGTCTCCCAAGCTGCTGGGATTACAGGCATACAACACCATGCCTGGCTCCATTTCACATTTGAGTTGAAGTTCCAGGCACTACATGGTATTGGTAGTACCTGGAGTTTAAACTTGGTTTTGAAAATATTAGACTAGAGTTTGAGAGAAGATTCTAATTGTTGATTCTCCAAAGAAACAACCAATATGACATAGACATTTATCATGAAATCTATGTGAGGAATTAGCTTAGATGATTATGGAGCATGACAATTCTCCAGATCTGTAGCCAGAAGGTTGAAGATCCAGAAGACCAATGGTGTGGTTCCATTCTTAAAGCACTGGGCTCCAGATATAGGAAATGTTAAGGCTTCAATTCAAATATGAAGGTGGGAAGAAACCAACGTTCCAGTTCAAAGGCAACAGGGCAGAAGAAATTTTCTCTTACTCAGCCCTTTTTATTCTGTTCAAGTTTTCGACAGATTGCAAGAAGTCCACCCACATAAGGGAGGCAATCTGTTTACCTAGTCTACTGAATCAGATGTTAGTTGCATCCAGAAATATCCTCACAGACACACCCAGAATAATGTTTGAGCAAAAGTCTGGGCGTCCTGTCACACAGTCAAGTGGACTTGTAAAAGTAAACACCACAAAGACTAAAGCCTGTACATAAAGACCTGATAGCACCTCGCAGCAGAGAGTTGTAACTATGATAGCGGTGGAGTTCTGTGTTAGAGCCAGTGCTTAGCATGCACAAGGCCCCAGGTTTGGTTCCCAGCAGCCTGTACGTACCAAAAAAACTATAATAATGTTTCTAAGGCCACAAGAGAAAGGCTAGTAAAAGCAGTGGCTGGGCTATTTTCTTAAAATTCTTATCTGAAGGAAAGGAAATCAGGAAGTCCATGTTCTCATTCATACAGTGGTGGCATTTAACTAGATGACCTTGAAAATCCTCCTAGTCTAAAATTCGTGTCCTCATTTTGGGGTTTCAGGACTAGGAAAAATGGTAACCTTAAGAGAAATGGATTATGTAAGGAGGTTTTGGAAGGGAACCATGTCTTGTTATTTACCAGTTGCATGGAAACTACTTACTCATAAGATTTTTTTTTTTTTTTGGTACTGGGGATTGAAATCAGGGGCACTTGACCACTGAGCCACATCCCCAGCCCTATTTTGTGTTTTATGTAGAGACAGGGTCTCACTGAGTTGCTTAGTGCCTCGCCGTTGCTGAGGCTGGCTTTGAACTCGCGTCCTCCTGTCTGGCTTTGAACTCATGATCCTCCTGTCTCAGCCTCCCTAAGTGCTGGGATTACAGGCTTGAGCCACCGCACCTGGCTAAGATTTTTAATTCTATGAATTTTCTTAAGGTAAGGTTACTGGCATTCTACAAGCTATGACTTTAATTGTATTGGTGGTAATCATTCATTATTAGGTCCTTTGGAGAAATTTTTTTCTTTCAATTAGGAGTGTTAGTAAAAGATACAAAGAGAAGCAGAATTATGAGAAAATCAAATATATGGGATTATGGAAGCTAGGAGAAATAACTCAATGGAAGGAATGAAGGAAATATTTTTGCTACCAAATGGTGAAGAATGTTTACCACTGAGCTATATTCTCCAGCTGTTTTTATTTTGTATTTTGAGACAGAGCCTTGCTAAATTGCTTAGACTGGCCTCAAATTTGCAATCCTCCTGCCTCAGCCTCCCAGGTTCAGAAAAGAGAAGGTTGTTGAGGTTTGGGGAAATGGTTATCAGATTAGCTAATAGAATATTTAGGGGAGTTTCATCTAAGAGATAGGAGTTTGGGAAGCTGAAGATAGGTCCCTATTGTCTGATGTTATGACATTGGGTAGATTCAGTATCAGAGCATTTTCATTTTTTTCTATCAATGCTTGGCAAATTAAGGACACAGCAGAAAAAGTAGAAGACAGGAAGAAATGGGGAACACATCTGATGACTTAGGGATTGAAGGCTTGAATGGTGGGAATGGATTTAAGGATTGGAGTTGGTTAGAAAGATAGCACTGACATATCTGACCATGGAACTTTGTTTTAGAAAGGAGACAAAGTTAAAGAATGATAAGGATTTAGGACAGTATTTTCAAACTGTGTTCCCTAGAGCCTAGGGTTAATGGGTCAGAGAAAAGGCTAACCTGTGCTGATCTCAATACCTTCTCCACTAAACATCACTGAAGCTTAGCTTTTGGTGTTTTATGTTAAGGCTTTATGTGGGATACCTTCTGTTTTCCTCCATATCAACTCTGTCTCCTTCTTCATGCCACTCTGTGACCTGGGTTTGCCTTCTTGCTTCTGTTTGCGTTTGGCCATAGAGAGCTGGCATGTGAAGGAAGGTCTCATTCCTTTCTTCTTCCTAGATCATTTGGTCCTCCCTCTTTCAGGCCTAGAGAGGGTAATAATGCCCAGACTTCTTAGTCCTTGGTAATTATTCTACACCTTGCCATGCCTTTGAAATTGCTCCTATAAATTATTCAGCATATATTAACTTCCTCAAATTACCCAAGTGGAATATTCTGTCTAGACCTCGTCTGACACAAGTTTTATGTAAGATTTCATTAAAAAAAGTTGTCATCACTAAGAAAATGTTTAAAACCAATAGATTAGGATAGAGGTTGGCAAACATTTTGTAAAGAGACAGATGGTAAATATTTTTGACTTTGTGGGTAGTAAAAATTGCCCTTATCCCTACTTAATCCTATTTTCTTAGTGAGGAAGCAGCAGAGACAATAAGCAAAAGAATGAGTATGGCTGTGTTCCAATAAAACTTTATTTACAGAAATAGTAGGCTTTTCTTTTGGTCCAGGGCCATAGTTTATTGACTCCTGCATCTGTGAGAGTGGTTCTCAGCCTGGAATGACTTTGCCCTCTAGAGGACATTTCGTAATATCTGGAGACATATTTGGTTGTCACCACTGGAGGAAGGTGCTACTGATATCTCCTGAGTAGAAGCTAGGAATACTGCTAAACATCCTATGGTACCCAGGGAGTCTCTATGACAATGAATTATCTGCCCAAATGTCCATAGCACTGAGGGTGAGAAAAGCTGATCTGAAAGCTCCCATGGAGGTTGTCGGTTTGCTTATCATCATATCACTGTGGATTGGTGAAAAGAACCACAGAATTAAGTTTACAACTGTTAAGAATTGTTAGGATTTGGGTTATTTTTCTAGTTTTAATTTTAAAACAACTTTTTGATTCTTCTTAGTAAAGTAGGATAAGTTGTGTTTTGTTGGAAATGTGATATTTTCTTCAGTAATTTTTTCATTCCTCAAAACACTGATCACATTAATTCACCTTAACTTACTCTTTTACCTCCTAAGTATCTTTTGGGTGGGTAACAAAAATGTTCATGCCTCTTTTAGCAAGGTTGTGTCTGGCGAGCATGCTGAGGTGGTGTCTTGTTGGATTTCCTTGGCTTGCTAGTTAGAATGAAGGACTGCTTGGTGAAAGAACAAGATTGGGCCTAATGAAATGAATACAAGTGTGGTGTGTGTGTGGGAGGTGGATGGTGTAGGAGCAGGGGATGAGTGAATTTGAAAGAAACAAAACTAAAGAGTATGTTGATGAGAAGGAGAGGGCTAGTGGTGATAGATGGGATTAATGAAAGTTTCAGGAACTGGAGGAGAATGGGGGATATTTTGTTGATTGAAAAAAGATTGATAACTGGGAAAATGAGTGGTTGGTAAAGGTAGGTTGGGAAGGTGCCCCTGAGCTAGTTCTATAAATTATATTCTTCCGGGGTTCTCATTTTAGAAGAGGAAGAAGAAAGGATGATTATGCTGAGGTTGATTATTATACTGGGAATTTTAAATGAACTTATATATTATCTTAAAACTATTGAACCAGAGTAAAACTGCAATATTAATATTCCCTGAACTGAACTGATATTTCCTTTGAAGAATGTCCTTGATTAATGACAGGGGATCATAAAACTTCCACCTCCCTAGCCCCTCCCACACTGCTAATTAGTGGACAAGTTGGAGAGTGAGGACAAACAGCAGTCTGAGTCTGGATGACATCATAATTTTGATCAGCTGAACAGCCTGGCAGTGGCCTTGAAGAGATGCTTAACTTTTAGAAATCACTTCTTTATTGCAACCAAAGCTATTAAGTTTAAAGGTCCATAAAGATGAGATAAACAGTCATAAAGGCCTTTTGAGATTTATACACTGTGTGTTAAATGGATTTAATCGCTGCAGTTATATATGGTGGTATTAAAATGATGTCCATATACTGGCAAAAATCAAATCATCAACTGATTAATGGGGGATGAAAATCTTGAGAAGAACAGTGGATGAAATGTTACTTACATGAAATTTGTAATTTGTTTTTACAGGGTCTTCAAGGGAATAACTTGGCATTAGGATATTGCAGTGGAAAACAACTTCATACTCAAGAACCTTCTTAAAGTTAATCTCAGAATTCATTTTTGAGAGTAGACCCCTTCTATCATAGTCAACATCTAGATTGAAAATCCTTGAAAGATCACTTTAGAATAATTAAAATATTAAAAATCAACTCAAAATTGTTCAAAGTCCTAAGAATTAGGCCAGAAAATCCTAGAAGAAAACATAGGGTCAACACCCCAACATAGAGGCACAGGCAACAACTTTCTCAATAGGACCCTTAAAACTCAGGAAATGCCAAGAGTTAATAAATGGAAAGGCATCAGATTAAGAAGCTTCTGTACAGCAAGGAAAACAATTAAGAAATGTGAATACAGAAGCCATAGAACGAGAGAAAATCTTTGCTATCTACTCTTCTGACAGAGGATTAATATCTAGAATATATGAAGAACTCAAAAAATGTTACACCGAAAAGCCAAATAACTCAGTTAGTAAATGGGCCAATGAATTAAGTAGACACTTAGAAGAAATACCAAAGGCCAACAAATATAAGAAAAAATGCTGAACATCATTAGCAGTTAGGGAAATGCAAACGAAAACTACACTGGGATTTTATCTCACACCAGTCAGAATGGTGGTCATCAAGAAAATAAGCAATAATAAATTCTGTAGAGCTGTGGAGAAAAAGGAATACTTTTACACTGTTGTGGGATTGTAAATGAGTATAACATCTATGGAAGTCAGTATGGAGGTTCCTCAAAAGACTAGGCATAGAACCACCATAAGAATCAGCTATATATCACTCTTTGGTATTTATCCTAAAGAATTAAAGTCATCATACTATAGTGATGCATACATACCCATGTGTATAGCAGCATAATTCACAATAGCCAAACTATAGAAACAGCCTAGTGTCTATCAGTGGATGAGTGATCTATCAGTGATCAGGAATCAGAGAGAGAGAGAGATTCCACTTGCCAGATATAAATATATACCCAAAGCCACGGCCCAATTCCCACCGCCTCTAGCCACACCCTACCACTTCAGTTACCACTCAGTTAATCCTTATCAGGGGATTAAATCACTGATTGGGTTAAGACTCTGACAACCCAATCATTTCTCCTCTAAACCTTCTTGCATTATCTCACATCTCAGCTTTTGGGGGACACCTCACATCCAACCCATGACAGGGGGATCTTATGAAAATCAACAGGAGATCACTGGAATAGAGGAAAGGGACCAGCGGGTGGTAGGAGAAAAGGGAGAGGGGAAATGTTGGGGAGTGATAATATTAGCCAAATTATATTGTGTGCATGTATGAATATGTGACAAAAAATATCATGTACAACTAAAGTGCACCAATTAAAAATGTGGAAAGATATTTAAAAGAAGAAAAAGAACAAAAGAATAATTTTAATTCTGATTAGTGCAAAAAGCATAATTAAAACATCAAGTGAACTTCAGCTTAAATATTAGACCAAATATTAAGCCAAATCTAACCATTGTATTAAATACACAGTCTAATCTTAATTCTAGCTAATATTAATTATTTTCTATGTGTCAATCAATCTGCTAAACAATTTATGTGGATCACTCTTAATTATCCTGCTGAATTAGGAGTGTGTGTAATTATTATCACCTCCATTTAATAAATGTAGCAAACAGAGATATAAGGAGATCGTGTAATTAGCTCAAAAATCACATGGTAAGTGATGCTGTTGGAATGTCACTGATTTGAATTCAGAGTCTTCTTAACCACTCTTTTATATTGCTTTATCTGTATTTTGGGTGGTGATTATGTGTTCAATGATTCAATAACTCCAAGTAGAAAATACTGATCTAGTTCAACTTTTCTCATTTTAAAGTTACCAAAAAAAGTGAGATCACTTTCCTAAGACAATCTTTACTAAATAAAGAAAAAACAATGTCAAAAGTAGAAAATGTGGTTATATTTTAAAAATTAGATTTGTATATTTTGAAGATACCTTGGATATTTTATCAATGGGTACAAAACTATTTATTTATTTATTATTTATTCATTCATACTTACCAGGAATTGAATAGAAAGGTGCTTAACCATTGAGCCACATCCCCAGCCCTTTTTTGTATTTTATTTTGAGACAGCATGGCTAAGTTGCTTAGGCCCTCACTAAGTTGCTGAGACTGGCTTTGAACTTGCTATCCTCCTGCCTCAGCCTCCCAAACCACTGGGGTTCTAGGCGTGCATCATCGTGCCCGGCTCTTATTTCTTAAAGCTGGGGGGAAATGACCAAATTTGGTATAGGTGGATTCATTCTGATGGATTAGTAAGTAGCTAAGGATTTACCTATAAGGATCTCAGGATCTGACCAGTGTGGATTTACTGTGATTTCTTTGCACCTCAAGTTTTACTGTGATTTCATTGCACCTTGTCTATGTTGGTGTGATTATCTATGAAAAAACATAAGAAGTAAAGACCATTCATCATTTTAGAGAAATTGGTCTTGGGGGAATCCTAAGTGCCTCACTTGGTTGCCAAGAAGATTGAAGTCAATTATTCCTGTTGCAGCCAATGAAAAGTATTTTGCGGAAGGGGGCTGTCCAAGTGTTTGCATTGGGCCAATTAAACTCATTTTCAACTGCCTGGAGCATAAAGCAAGAGTATTTTCAGGGAGAAGGAATATAACCAGCCACAATTAGAGTGCTAAGAAGAGAAATACCCAGTGGAGAAGAGGAAAGACACCTAAATAAGGGAATTATCTCATTAGGCTTAGATCCTATAATTTATTGTATTTTAAAAAAGATGCAGTTTAGAATATATTTGGCTGAAAAAGAGTAAACAACATCAAAAAACGAGATAGAATAAAACCAATGCAGTTAAAAACTGAGAAAATAGAGAACTGTCACATTGTTTGATTTGAGGGTGGGATGATTTTTTTTTTAGAGTAAGGGGGTTGAAGCTAGTTCTTTCCCCCTTTAACTCTGGTTTTAATTTCAGAGTATGGGCAATAATGATGCATGCCTATGATCCTAGCTACTCCAGAGGCTGAGGTAGGAGTACAAGCTGGAGGACAGCCTGGGCAATTTAGCAGTCACTGTCTCAAAATGAAAACTAAAAAGGGCTGGGAATGTAGCTCAGTGGTGGAGCGCCCCTGAGTTCAATCCCCAGTACTACAAAAACAAGACAAACAACAAACAAAAAACTCCCAGAAGATACCACCAGAGAGCTTAATCTGCTTCCTTTGCTTTCTTTCTTTTTTACTTTATCAGTCTTATGGTCTGCTGTGTTCTTTCGTGATTGCCTGAACTGAAGTTGCAAGGGAAAGTAAAAATAAAGGTCTCACAGAAAGCCAGGTAGTGGTTGCCAGGGGTCAGGTGGGATGTGGTGGGGTGGGGTGGGGATGGAAGTGAGTCCTTCATTTGGGGTGATGAAAATGTTCTGGAACTAGGTAGCATTGACAGTTGCATAGCATTGTGAACGTGCTAAGCACCACTGAACTGGACACTTTAAAATGGCTACAATAGTAAATTTCATGTTATATTAATTTTATCCCAATTAAAATGTCCTCAAATGAAGCCCCTTGGGGAGGAGATATGCAGAAAAAATGAGGAGGTGCTGGCATCACAGAGGCCAAGGGCAAATGGAGAGAGAGAGAGGGATGATGGAGACAGACTAGAATCAGTGGGACTTCGGGCTCAGAATCCGAGTCTGAATTTTTTTTGACTAGTACATTTTTTGTACTTTGTGGTAGTTTAGTTTCTAATTCAATTTACCTGCTATTTACACAGAAAGAATGAATTGTCTGCTAGTTAAGTGTGGTCTGGATATTTTTCCCCCAGCTCAGTGTTTTATTTAATATTGGTTTATTTTTTTATTTTGTCTTTGGATGGGATATATGCTGTCCAATTTTGTATGTCCCTCATGGATCCCTATTATTTTATGTTACTCCTGCTTCTTTGGTTCATGATACTTGCCTGGCCCATGGAAGCATTTGTACATAGAAGTTCCCTGGTTTTTAAGGTGCTTTTTTACATGAAAAGTGCAATGTTCATATAGTTTACTTCAAGTTGGCTCTTGCTCCATGGAGTCTTCTTTGGCTGAAGAATATAAATTGCTTATTATACTATAGACAGGCTAAGTGCTCAAATGGCAATACAAATTAAATGTATTAGGAACAAAAGCAAATACAAAGATCATGTGCTGATTCTCTTCTACTTCTGTTCATTGCATTGAGATTTTATTGCAGTCAAAACAGTTAAAGAAGACAAATGGTATTTGTTAAGAAGCTAGGAAGAAATACCATCAAATCTGTAACTAATAGTCATTGCAGGGCATAACACTTTATTGTAACATAGTTTTAGCTTGGGCATGAGGAGCATATTTACATCCATAATGAAAACAACCGTGGCAAAATGAAAAACATATCCTACTGAATTCTTAGCAATTTAATGGCAATGCTCTTGGGAAATTAAGCTAATAGTTATTGAGAACTCCTGTGTGCTTTACACATGCTGTTACTGATCCTCACAACCACCCTGGAAATTAGTGCCTGAGAACTCCAACACTTGTGAGGAGGAATCTTGAGTATTTCCCAAGTCTCAGTCCAAATGAGTCCATGTGATATTTGGCTTCCTGAATTGTATTTTTTTTAAACATTAAAAAATGTTCCCAACTATTAGAACCTATAGTAAATAGGTAAAGTAAGTATATTTTTATCTCTATTTTCACAACCATTTTAAGAAACAAGAAAGCAAACTCACTAAAATCACTTTACAGGAGATTACACAGGAAATGAGTAGAGGACCGGAGTTGCCTGAGCTGGGTGGCCAGTTAAGATCACTTGTGGAAAGATTTTTTTCTGGCACATCAACCCCCTAGATCTGTTTCCCATGTGCTTATACTTCATATATGCATAAATTAGCACAGTGTTTATGGGGAAAACATTTTGTTATATATCCAAAAGTTTTTGAATGTTTAAGTCTTTTGATGATAATTTCATCTTTGGGAATCTATCTTAGGGAAAATAATCATATGATCTTCCCAAAGAATTATGTGAACATTGATAATAAGTACAGTTACAATAAAAATCTGCAAGTTAAGCCGGGCACGGTGGTGCAAGCCTGTAATCCCAGCACTTAGGGAGGCTGAGACAGGAGAATCTCAAGTTCAAACCATCCTCAGCAAGGGCTAGGCGCTAAGCAACTCAGTGAGACCCTGTCTCTACATAAAACACAAAATAGGGCTGGGGATGTGGCTCAGTGGTGGAGTACCCCTGAGTTCAATCTCCAGTACCCCCCCCCAAATCTGCAAGTTGGGGGCTGGGATTGTAGCTCAGCGGTAGAGCGCTTGCCTGGCATGCGTGAGGCCCTGGGTTCGATCCTCAGCACCACATACAAAGCAATAAAATAAAGACATTGTGTCCATCTACAACTAAAAAAAAAAAAATCTGCAAGTTGACAGCTAATGGTTTATTTGTCTCTGGATGCCAAACTCACCCTTCTTGGTCTTGCTTGGTGTTATTGAAGCTGGACTCTGTCACATTTTTCTTTGCCAGCAGCAGAATATTCTACTTCATCAATAGAAGGCACTGGAGTAACCTTGCAATAAGGCTCCAGCTGCACCCCCAGGCTCTCTTTCCATACCAGTAGCCACTCGATAGGTGCTTTAGCCTGCTGGTACCTCCACAATGGTGGACCACTTCTACAGACCAGTGGTAGCTCCTCCATACCACCCAGTAAAGGAAGGTCACTCCTGCAAACCAGCTCCTATCCACCCATACCCATAAGCCCTGATGAGCTTAATGAGCTTCTCTTACAGAATACTGCCAGCCTGCACTCTTAGTCAGGATCTTTTGCTATCATAGTCTGCCTGTGGTAGCTGCTGTCTCTCTGAAGAAGTCTTAATCTTAGCCAGGGAGAGGTGGGCTTCTTCTAGGACTTATTTGTCCTTTTTTATTTTTTAGTTGTCGATGGATCTTTATTTTATTCATTTATTATTTATATGTGGTGCTGAGGATTGAACCCAGTGCCTCACACATGTTAGGCAAGTGCTCTACCACTGAGCTACAGCTCCAGCCTTTATTTGTCCTTTTAACTTGTGATGCCTAGAACTTTTAGAGTCCTTGTTTACCATTTTTAGTAGCTAACAATTTATTTATTTGTTATTATATTTTCTCTGTTCAAATAACTGTCTTTTCCCCCTCCCACCTGGACCTGGAATGAAGTTTAAGATTCAGCCGAAAAAGACCAGTTAGATAAATAAAGATCCATCTGTATATTGCCATAATATTGTTTTGATTATCTGTTGCTTGCTTGATGAGGTGACCCAGACCATTGTTTGAAAGGATTTTATTTGCTTTCTCCTTTTTGGAAACATAGTTCCTGTAATTGCTTATTTGCTAATATCTGTGGACTCAGAAGATCCAAGAGGTGCCTCAGAGTATCCTTTGAATTTTGGGCATGTTCTTCCTTGCTGCTATTGTGGGATAACCCTAGCTTGTTAAAGAAATCGTGGTCTATGGCATTTGCCAAACAGCAATTTCTTTGTTTTTTAACCCACAGTCATGAGAACACAAAGTAATCAGTTGGTAATTTCAGCTTCTGGGGCAGTGGGGATGTTAATGAGATCCTTGGTAAAAATATCACCCTACTTTAAGAAATAAGATCCTTAATTCACCTGGCATGATGGTGCACACCTGTAATACCCATAATTTGGGAGGCTGAGGCAGGAGAATGGCAAATTTGAGGTCAGCCTGGGCAACTTAATGAGACCCTCAGCAACTTAGTGATACCCTGTCTCAAAAAGGACAGAGGAGGTAGCTCAGTGGTAAAGCACCTCTGGGTTCAGAGCTCGATACTCCCTCCAAAAATCTCCCAAAACAAAAACAAAGTAAAGACCCTTAATCCAGTAAACCTGAGCTTGCAGGGACAGATAGCACAAAATTTTGTGGTGAGTTCTAATGAATAGAGTCAATCATATAGCTACCCTTTAATTCCTAGAACCAAGTTTATTAGCTATTGGGTAAGGAAATACATATCAGCTATTAGTTTTGTGTACACCAGCCCACTAGGATTTGTTTCCAATACGGTACCTTAACTGAGTCTTTAACAGACCATTCCATTATTCTAGATGTTTCTGGGATTTAGGGTAACTGATAAGACCAGTGACTCCCATAATGAGCACAGTGGTATGCTTCCTTTGTTGTAAAATGGTGCTTATTCAATGTTGTAGGGGACACCATATTTATGAATTAGGTATCCTGTAAGCCTTGGATGGCAGTATTTGTGGGGACATTGTAGGAAGCAAAGAAAATACATATCTATATCATGTATTGATTTGGGTAAGAACATAGTGCTATCCCCTCCATGACACATGACTCTGATGGAATTAGTATTCCACCAGGGAGCTGGTCTCATCTTCCTGAGCCATGGCTGTATTAAGGGCTTGGCTTCAGACTCTACTGATGACAGGTTGAGAATTCAGCAGTAGCAGAAGTTGGGTCATCTTTTGTGAGGAGAAGCCCATATTGCTGGGCCACACATAGTCTCTCTTGAAACACTAGGGACATTGTTTATAAGCGTGTTGCCTGAGCACCTTGGTGGCTGAAGACAGGGGTGGCTAAGGACAGAGCATCTCTTGTGGATGGTTGAGGAGTGTCACCTCTGCAGTGGATGATCTCTGGCAGGTATTAATGTGGGATCTGTCTTGTATTCTTTCCATAGGTTCCTCCATATAACTCTTTCCTAGACTTCATTCTATCTGATTTCAAATATTTTCCTTCTAAGTTTCTTCCTAAATGATCAAGCCATTCACTATTGCTTAGAAGTCCATGTATATTTGAGAATTGGGTGTTTTTTTCCATATGAAGTAGACAACTAAGGGTGTTGCTCATAGTTTTGCCTACTAGAAGGATCTCCCTTCACCTCTATCCTTTGGGGTCATTCCAAGTGGAAATGGGTCTATTTCTGTCCAGACCCAAAAGATCACACCAACCCAATAATGAATCAGGCCTGAGATGTTTTCTCTATCATTGATTGTTTTTAGATAGCTGCTGGGGTAGCTTCCTATGGACCCCATGAGCAGGCATGAGTAACAAAACTGCCCAAACCCCTCCTTCACCTCTGGTGCATTCTGACAAAAGCACCTATGTGTGGTTCAAGTACATTTATGCTAAAAGACCAATTTGGTGAGTGATGAGTAGAAGGTACTGTGGATGACCTGGATTTTTCATCGAGGAAAGGGCCCAGTTTTGGGGATAGGTGTGGTTAAGCAAATACTGGAGAGAGACATAAAGCAGAGGGGATTGGTCACCAGTTCAGTTTTGGAAATGATTGATTTATGTATTATCTGTGGGGCATTTGATTATAGATGTTGGCATGGTCTAATATCTGAAGATTCTTTGGCACTCCTTCTATCAAGAGGTGGCGTCTTGTCTGGATGGGACTTTAAGACAAACTTGAGTAGAAGATGCATTGGAAGTGATGCTGTGTGATGTCCAAGGCTAGTGCAGAAAAGACCACATTCTGTAGGTTTCCATGAAGACACTTGCTTTGGGAGCCGTCAGTGTCCCTCACCCAAAGCCCACCAAGAATACACCTGTAGCTAAACAAATTGAATTTATTCTCATTGTAGCAAGAGAGAATACACACTGTGGGAGGTCATGGGATTTCTCAGTAATTAGAAATAAGTAGCATTTGGATTTGGGATGGATAATTTAGAAAAAGGTTTAAAGAAGAAGAGGTGTGGTCTAGATTGAATGCTGTCAGAAAGTAGGGGTAATTCTATAGTAGGCTATTTTGTGGGTAACAAAGTGACCTTATTTTTGTCTATGTTTACACAAAATTATGAAGTAAACTTATTTTGTTTCATTTTATCATAGTCTTAGAGTGGCTTTGTCTGAGGTTGATGTTCTATGAGGTGGTTTGTGTCCAGTGGAATAACAGTTTAGCTCGAGTGTGTGTTCGGTTCTGAACACGAGGGGCTGCTTTTCACTTTGTGAGAGCTTTCAGCTGTTAGGTAAAAGTCTGGCTACTCTGCGCCACCATATGGAGTGAGCACATACATACAGATAGATGACTCAGGGTTCAAGTCCCCAGCATTTTAAGTCTTCTCAGCCCCCGTGACAGATATTTGAATGAAGACAACTTTGAGAAAATCTCACTCCAATCACTGTCTTACCACAACTGCATGAGAGTCTCTGAGTGAGAATTGCCTAGCTGAGCCTAGCTAACTTCCAGATTCATAAGTAAAATAAATGATTATCATTGATTTGAGTTACTTTTCTGGACATGCTTTGTTTATAGCAATAGATAATTGATACAGATGTCTGGCAGGCATTCCCGAGCACAGGAGAAAGCTCTGGCCTGGAGGTATAGATCAGGAAGTTCTTTCAAAAGGAGAAAGCACTTGAAGTCTTTGAAAGCATGACATCAGCAGAGAGAGAATGTACACAGAGAAGAACCAAAGAACCTACAGTAGCAATGATGAAATGACCAGGAAGAAAGAATCATTTGCAAGGAGACTTAGGAGTGGACAAAGACATTGGATGACATCCAAGAGATGATGTCCAGGAAGCCAAAAATGAGAGCATTTCAGAAATGCGAGTGCTGTCCACAGGCTTAAATGCTATGAAGAAAGATCAAGCAAGGTCATGGAAAAGTGGATTTAGCAACAGTGAGTTTTGTTGTTGACAAACAATAAGGGGCAGAAGCAGAGGGATAAGGAGGAAAGAAAGTGAGAAGGAGGACATCCAGGTTCATGCTGTTTTACTATCTCACAGCACCTTCTCCGTACTCTGTGCACGTATAAATTATTTTCTTCAACATAATAACCCATAAACCAATCGCATCATGTCATGAACCCTGCAGTTCCAGAATAGCATGAGTAGATCATCTTCTGGTGTATATTTAATGTTATACTTTAACCTGTACTTTCCAGTCATAAATGTATTACTGTGTTGCTCATTTGTTTTTTTTGTTTGTTTGTTTGTTTTCAGTCTGTCATTATACTGACTTTAAATCTCTTACTGTTTGTTTCTCTTGCAATTAAAATAGTTCATCATTTAAAATAGTACCCAGTGTTCAGTGTTCATTGGTGCCTTGCAATTACTTCAGAAAAACAGTCTCAGTTTTAAAGTTATAAACTTTGCAAGAGGAATGACTTCCTTTTGCCCAAGAAGGCTGGGGAACATTATTTTGGTCATACCCTTTGCTTTTTTGGCTTGATTGTCAGGGCTCCTGTCCCAGTTCACTCTCCTGGGAGGCTGCTATGGGACTCTGCTTATCCAAGTGGGGGTCATAGCCTCTTTGGCAACATTAATAGGTTGCCAGGGATTGTGGAGAGAAATTCCCCTCAGTTCAACTTGCAAGTGGATCATACTGCAGTGATCTAATTTGCCTCTGTTAAGTCTCTCTTTCTCACCTCTGTTTAGGGCAATTCTTACCCCATTTCCTTCTATATTTGCTTGTGATTGCCTTGCTACAGATGCACAGAGACAGCCACAATGGCAAAGATGGGAGTGGGTGAGAGTAAAGTGTTTACATGGAGTGTTTACACTTAAATGACCTTGAAATTTGTGTTTCAAATATTATTTCTAAGTGAGGCTGTACACAGACAAAAATTTGATGAATAGATTTGGTAGACAACATGGAGCATGAATTTTGAACTCCTGTTGCATTCCTGGACTATACGCTATATAGCATCTTTTTTTTACAAATCCTATAGAAACCTTGTGAAATATCACTTCAGAGTATATTGCATTTAAAAACATTCTTTTAGGGTGTTCTCAATGGTATAGCACTTGCATAGCATGTTTGAGGCCCTGGCTTCAATGTTAAGCACCATAAAACAACAACAACAACAACAAACATTCTTTTACTAGACGTAAAAGTTTAGAAGGTACTATTATTTTTGAAACTCTGTTTTGGCATTTCTTTACATTTTAGGTTGCCAGAAACCTCTAAAATGACTTCTCACCATCTGCTTGGGGCAACAACTCTGACCTTCTAAAGAAGGAATTATGGTTGTGGACTACCATCAGAAGCATTTTCAAAGGTTGTGATGAAACAGTTAAACTTATTGAGTACATTTCAGTGCCTAACAATCTACTAGGAACTTTCACATGCTACATTCAATTATGTACGATTGCATGGAATGAATCTTGGGACCATATAATCATAGGGGAGTTTTCTGAGCTGTCCTCTGAAGAGAAAAACTGCATATAAGACATGAAAACAGCTTGTGATGGGACTTGGAGTAAGGATAGAGAGACCTTGGCAAATACATTCTGCAGAAATACTTGTGTCATCCTCATTTATACAGTCTTTGTGACTCTTGCCCAGGTTTATCTGCTTGGCAGATGGATGCAAAATGCCTTTTAGCCTTGTAGAAGGCAAGTATGAATCTTGGAGGTATGATAAACAGAAGAAAAGTTTCAGAGGGTTTCTGGTGTGCACATGCACAAGTTCGTGCTTGTGTGCGAGTGCACAAGCCTTGTGCTGAATGTGCCACCAGTTTGAACTTGGTTTCCAACCAGGCCAATTTCACATGCTTCTTTAGTGTGACCCAAATGACTATGTGTTTACAAATGGAAAGTAGAGTATGTTCCCAAAATTCTTTTCTTCTGTCATTGGGGACCTGAAAATACTATTTTTATTTGTAAACTACTTTCGGCAATATTAATGGGCCAAACAACTAAAAAACTAAGTAGCAGATGATTAGAACATGTTATTTTGCAGATAGTGTTATTTTTCCTGTCTTTGGAACATATAACGTTTCTTTTCTAAACTTAAACTAGACCAATTCTTTTCTCAGATTTACCTAAAAGTACTATTCTTGCTTAGGCAGCAAGAATATGTGTAGTACAATTTGCCCTGCCTCTCAGCCTTGAGGCTACAAAGAATAATATGGAATAATCTGATACTTTGTGTTAATATTTGTTGTAATGGAAATGGCTTTATTAATTATGAATAGCTAGAAAGTGTCTACTATTTATTGAAGCAGTACTCTATGTGAGATTCCTTATATGTTTATTTTCACATTTACACACAGCATAATCCTATAAAGTATGCTTAAAGATCACCATTTATTCCATTGGAGTCTCGGGATATTAGTTTATTATTCTAAGGCCACAGATCATCTCCGTGGCAGACCTGGAAGTCTCAACCTTGGCTGGCTAACTCTGAAGCTTATGGCCTTTCTCCTCCAACAAGATACCCTTCCAAGTTATGGCATTACTGTGAATGCTGCTCACTTCTGCTGCTAGAAAGGCAACTGTGTTTATCACTTAGATTATCCACAATTAATATTTATTGAGTTTCTACTTTCTTCTAATTATAGTAATAAGTGACATGAAATCTAGAAACAAAGATGAGGTGTCCCTGCATTCATTCAAGAGACGAACAGGCTAGTGGAAAAGTCTAGTAATAATATTGATTATGAAGCAGAATGCCCTATGAGAAGAAAAAAGGTAATATTGGTGCCTGAGAAAGGCCACTAGTTCTGTTCACATGTAAGCATGAGTGTGTGTGTGTGTGTGTGTGTGTGTGTGTGTGTGTTTGGTGCAAGGTAAAGGACATTCTAGACAGGGAAGCAGCATTTTCGGAGTCAAGGCATTGAGAACTTAGAACTTATATGAGAAATCACAAATTGTTTGGTTTCACTAGAAAATAGTGGTTATATATGGCAGAGATGAGAAATGAGAAAGAAAGTCCTTGACAATGATGAAATCAGGAGTTTTACTTTTGGAGTGATCATATGCTTTCAAAATTTCTTTGTTAAGGTAAGCACTTTCCATCTGTTTTTGTATATCTATCTCTCAAAGGCACACTATAATAGTCACAGTACTTTCCCAAAGAAGAATTGCAATTAACACACAAATAGATGGTAAAAATAGGTCTTTCTGGTAATCAAAATAAAGAAAAAATTACCCAAGTCAAAGAATAAAACTAATGAAATATCTAAAATTGGTTAGAACAAAATAAAATGAGCACACTGGTATTTTGCTGATCAGTCTATAAATTGGTTTCACATTTTTAAAACTATACACAATAAATATTAAGATATTATAAATGTTATGCCCTTTGATTTTAGAACTAGTTTTGGAATTCTATAATAAGAAAGTAATTATACATATTTATTGTAGGGTTTCTTTAATAGTGAGTCATTAGAATCATCCTAAGTAGAATGGTATATCACTTTGATGAAATCTAATGTATCATTAACAATTACATTTACAAATTAACATTTAAGATACATTTAATACAATTCTAGCTAAAAAATAGGATAACTGAAACATTTTGAAACACACATATGCTCCCATTCCTGTAACACTATAAATGAAAAGCTATAGATTAAAATTATAAATTAAAACTATATGCTAAAAAATGGAACTGGAAAGAAGTACAAAGAATGCTAATGAGGGTAGTTGTTGTGTGTTTGTATGATATAATTACAGATAATTTTTTCTATCTACTTTTTTGCATTTTCCTTAATGGTATTTTAAAAATATATATAAAATTAGTATTTTTAAATTGTTTAAAGTTTTCTAATAAAAATTAAAATTAGCAAATATTTCTATAGATGATTATAATGTTCAATTTCATTTAATATTTGCTGATGTCTGGTAAACTCCTATTCTCAAATCTATAACTGAGCAACACATAGATCATTCTTCTTTAAAATTCCCAGCATTACCAAGATTTCTCTTGGGATAGCTTTACTGATTTGGAATTAGATATTCTCCCCCCACCACCCTGCCAAGCTTTGACTTTCTGGGAAGATAGAAATCATAGTAACATGTGTTCAACAATCTACAAATTACAGAATAAGTATAATCTGCAAAGTCCTACAGGTCTATTAAGTAGAAAGACATTTTACTTCATAAACTATTATTTTTTTAGAATGTAAAGCCCCCAAGCTAGACTTACATTAAAAAGGGCCTTTTTGAGTAGCTGTTTTATCAAAGATACTATCTCTTTGCAATGCAAGTTGTTGGGGGGAATGTAGGGTCATCACTCTGGTGGTCCCTAAAGCATCAGTCTTGTAACTTGTCTACCCGAAAACACCAAATCAGAACATAAGTCTCATTGTCCAGGGATGAATAATCACTGAAAAGCATCAGGGAGATCTATAAAAATAAGAGTAGCATGAAAGAAGCCCTGAGACAGGAGCACAAAGCTGCTGAGAGAAGACAAGTCAAGATGCAAATCCACCAGGAGTTGGAACTAGATCTAAGAGGGAGAGCAAAGAGTGGAAGGTGGTGAAGCAAGACAAAACGATCCAACACCCACCTTGAAGGGGCAGACTTCAGTTCTCCCAGGGCATAGAGAGGAAGGACAAGGATCTAGAAATGAAAAAATATGGAAGGCAGAATGGAGTAAGAAGCTAAATCTAGAAACTTCACTCCTAAGGAATCAAGAAAGATAACACAAGCAGGACAAATATTAAAAACATAATGGAATAAAATAACCTTTCACTGAAAAAGTTCAAAATATGCCAAGGGCTCACAGATACCATTATAAATAACTGCAGTAACATTTTTTTTTAGTGTTTGATATTCTCTATTTCTTTTGTTATTCTTTTATTTATTCTTTTTAGATATATGTGACAATAGAGTGTATTTTTATACACATACATGGAATATAACTTACTCTAATTAGGATCCATTCTTGTGGTTGTACATGATGTGGAGTTACACTGGTCATGTGTTCATATATGAGCATAGGAAAGTAATATCCAACTCTTTCTACTGTCTTTCCTATTACCTTCTTTTTCCTTCATTCTCCTTTAAGCAGCTCAATTCACAATGGCAAAGCCATGGAACCAACCTAGGTGCCCTTCAACAAATGAATTGATAAAGAAAATGTGTTATATATACGCAATGGAATGTTACTTGGCTAAAAAGAAGAATGAAATTATGGCATTTGCCAGTAAATGGATGGAATTGGAGACTATCATACTAAGTGAAATAAACCAATCCCAAAAAACCAAATGCAGAATGTTCCCTCTTACATGCAGATGCTAACAAACAATGGGGCGGGCAGTGGAAGTTCATTGAATTAGACAAAGGGGATCATTTCCTAAGAGAACAATATATGACTAGCAGTGAGATACGGAACAAATGAAATGGCACAGTTTGGGAGTTGATGTCTTATGTTTTTTGTTCCATCTCTTTGTTATGCTTTTATCACCAATAAAGAATGTAGAAATATGTGACTCTTTGATTCTATGGTCTGTAGTAATAGACATTCTAGAGTAGAAGTTCTCTCTCTGCTCCTTGCCATCTCTTCTACCACATGTTCCTGTCATGATATACTGTGCTGCTATAGACCAAGGTAATAGAGTCAAGCAGTCATTGACTGAAATCTCTGAAATTGTGAGCCAAAATACACCTTTTATCTTCATAAGCTGATTCTCTCAGGTATTTTGTCATAGTGATAGAAAACTAACAATCCTAGATCTTTTTATGCTTACTCAAAATTGCCTTTTACTTATCCTTCACTCTGGTAATCCAAGAACTGTGAATCCTTCCCCAAGATTTTGTGCTCATTCCATCCCCCACTGGTGGGTTTTTTTCAGATGTTCAAGTGTATTTTGGATACATTGCTCTTAACAATTTTATAGAATATCGCATTCCTCTGAGATGTTCAACTTTTAGGTTAGTCTCTCTGTAGTTAGCCATAACCATTCAACTCTTAATTATTCTTCTGATGTCAAATTAGAGGACAACTATAATATTAGAAAACTCATTTTCCAAAGACCACCAAGAAAGCCTCATGGGTATGCCACAGTAGTAAATAGAATTTAATCTGTTTCATACTCAGTGTCTGATGGGTAAGGCAAACATGTGTCTTCACAGTTTTCCTGAAAGTAACTTGACAAGTAATTTTACTAAAGAATCTAAGAATTTCAGTGGCAAAATGATCTTTTATTCTAAGTTGTTCATGTCACATTCTTGGATGTGGTTGTGTTTTAGTCAGTTGTTTCACTGTTGTGACTAAAAAACCTGACAAGAACGATTGTAGATGAGGAAAAGTTTATTTGGGGGCTCAGAGTTTCACAGGTCAGTCCATAGACAGTCAGCTCCGTTCCTTAGGGCAGGACATCATGGTGGAAGAGTGTGGCAGAGAGTAGCAGCTCACATGATGATCAGAGAGCGGAGAGAGAGAGAGAGAGAAAGAGAGAGAGAGAGAGACACTCTACTAGTAACAAAATATCCTCTCCAAAGCAACACCCCCAAATGACCTAACTCCCCAGCCACACCATAACCACCTTCAGTTACCACTCAGTTAATCCCATTAGGGAATAATTTACTGATTGGGCTAAGACTCTCATAACCTAATTATTTCACCTCTAAAGCTTCCTGTATTGTCTCACACATGAGCTTTTGGGGGACACCTCACTTTGAAATTATAACAGGTTGATTCTATAAAAATATTTGTAGAACTCAAAAATTAAAACAATGAATATTCCAATAATAAGGAGTCATTGACTGTATTTTTGGTTATTGTTGTTTTTTAAATAAAAATAAGATGGTCAAACCCAGAAGTGGCTGTTTAGTGAATTTTAAGGTGGAGTCTGAAGGAAATCTCTTAAACTCTTCTAATTTTCAGTGTTCTCCAGAAGTACTATAAATGATGATCATGTCTAGTATCCTCCATTCTAGAGACCTTGGTTAAATCTCAGCCCAATGCAATTTAGAAGATCTTTCCTTGTCTGTAGTTTAAAACATGTACCTTCTCTCCTTCCCCATCATCTCATCTATCAATACTATCTGAAGCCCTTTTGATCTCATTCCTCTGGGTTTTCTTTTTGTGGGGGGTGGTGAGGTAACTGAAATTGAACCCAGGAGTGCTTTACAACTTGAGCTAAATCCCAAGTCCTTATTTTTTATTTTAATTTTTTCCATATTATTTTATTGATGCATTATGGTTGTCCTAATGGTGGGATTTGTCGTTACACATCCATACATTCACACAATATAACAATATATTTTGGCCAGTATCACTCCCCAGCACTGTCCCCTCCTTCACCACCTACCATTCCCTGGTTCCTTTTCTCTATTTCACTGATCTCCCTTTGATTTTCATAAGACCCTTCCCACCTTTCTTTCCTTTTTCCTCTCTAACTACTATATTTGAGAGAAAATATACAAACATTAACCTTCTGAATTTGGTTTATTAAACTTGAGACATAATTGTCTCAAGTTTTATCCATTTTCTTGCCAATGATATAATTTTATTTTTATTTATGGCTGAATAAAATCCATTGTGTATATATACCACATTTTCTTTATTCATTCATTCATTGATAGGCACCTAGGCTGGTTCTATAGTTTGGCTATTCTGAATTGTGCTGTTACATACATGGGTATGAATTTATCACTATGTATGATAACTTTAACTCTTTGGGATAAATACTGAGGAGTGTTATAGATGGGACACGTGGTGTCTCCATTCCTAGTCTTTTGAAAAACCTCCACATTGATGTCTATAATGGTGGTACTAATTTACAATGCCAGTGTAAAAGTGTTCATTTTTCTGCACATCCCCTCCAGCATTAATTATTGTTTGTATTCTTGACAACTGCCATTCTGACTGCTGTGAGATGAAATCTCAGAGTAGTTTTGATTTGCATTTCCCTAATTGCTAGTGACGTTGAATATTTTTATTTCATTTATTTGTTGGCCATTTGTATTTCTTCTTTTGTGAAGTACTTCCAGCATAACTTTTTTGATTTAGAATTGCTTTGGCTATTCTGGGTCTCTTATTATTTCTAATGAATTTTTGTATTGTTTTCTCTAGTTCTACGGAGAATGTCATTGATTTTTGTCAGGTATTGCATTGAATATGTATATTGCTTTTGGTATTATGGTCATGTTAATAATATTAATTCTTCCTATTCATGAACATGGGAGTTTTTCCATTTACTGGGGTCTTCAATTTCTTTCTTCAGTGTTCTGGTTTTCATTGCAGAGGTCTTTCATCTCCTTGGTATTCTTTGCTATTTTATTTTATATTATTTTACGTTTGAGGGTGTTGTTAATGGATTTCTTTTCCTGATAACCTTCTCAGCAGGTTCATTGTTGGTGTATAGGAAAGCTATTGATTTTTGTATGTTGATTTTGTAACCTCATACTTTACTGAGTTTGTTTATTAGCTCTAACAGTCTTCAGGTGGAGATTTTTGTATCTTCTAAATATAGGATCATATCATCTACAAAACAGTGTTAATTTGACTTCTTCCTTTCCTATTTGTATTCCCTTTATTTCCTTCTATTTACTAATTCCTCTGGCTAGAATTTCTAGCACTATACTATATAGGAGTGGAGAAAATGGACATCCTTGTCTTGTTCCAGATCTTAAAGGAAGTGCTTTTAGTTCTTTCCCATTTACTATGAAGTTGACTTTGGGTTTACTGTATAGGCCTTTATGATGTTGAACTAGGTTCCTTCTATCCTCAGTTTCTTCAGTGTTTTTATCATAAGTGTTTTGTCTAAGTGTTTTGACTTAGTGTTTTGTCCTTTATTTATGACTGTTTTGTCCTTTATTCTATTTTTGTGATGAATTACTGTTTTTGATTTATGTATGTTAAACTACTCTTGAATCTCTGGGATAAAACCAACTTGATCATGATGTATAATCTTTTTAATATGTTGTTGAATACAATTTGCTAAGATTTTATTAAAGATTTTAACATCTAAGTGCATCAAAGATATTGGTTTGTAGTTTTCTTTCTTTCATGTGTCCTTATCTTGTTTTAGTGAGTGTGATTTGGAAGTGTCCCATCCATTTCTATTTCATGAAGTAATTTGAGGATCATTGGTGTTAGTTCTTTTTTAAGGTCTAGTAGAATTAAGCTGAGAATCCATCTGGTTCTGGGCTTTTCTTTCTTGGAAGGCTTTGTATTACTGCTTCTATCTAATTGCTAGTTATCAGTCTGTTGAGCTTTTCTGTGTCCTCTTGATTTAATTTTAGCAGGACATATGTGTCGGGAAATGTAGTCATTTCTTCTATGTTTTCCAATTTACTGGAATATAAGTTTTCAAAATAGTTCATGTTGACCCACTGGAATTCATCTCTAATTTTGTTAACTTGGTCTTCTCTCCTTTTCCTTTGATTAGCTTGGCCAAGGGCTTATCAATATTCATTTCATTGATCCTTTGTATTGATTTTTTTTTTAAATTCTCAATTTCATTGATTTTGGTTCTGATCTTAATTATTTTCTTTCTTTTACCAGTTTTCTAATTGGTTTGTTTTTCTTTTTCAAGAAGCTTGAGTTGCATCATTAGGTTGTTTATTTGGAATCTTTTGGATTTTCTTTTGTAGGCACTCATAGCTATAATCTTTCCTCTTAGAACTGCCTTTATAGTGCCCAGAAGTTCTGGTATATGTTATTGATATTTTCTTTTGATTCTAAGAATTTTTATATTTCTTTCCTGATTTCTTCTATTACCCATTGTTATGAATTAGACATGTGGTGTCTCCCATAAGCTCATGTGGGAGACAGTGCAAGAATGGTTAGAAGCAAAATGATTAGCCATCCCATTTGATGGCTTTATCCACAGATATGGATTAACAGCATGGTAACTATAGGCAGATAAGGTGTGACTGAAGGAGGCAGGTCACTAGGGGTGTGACCTTAGGGTTTAGTTTTTGTCCCTGGTGAGCAGATTTCTCTCTCTGCCTCTTGATGGCAATGTTCTGAGTTGCTCTCCTCCTCTACACTCTTCCACCATGATGTTCTACTTCACCTTGGGCCCAGAGCAATGAAGTCAGTCAAACATGAATTAAAACACCTGATATCGTGATCCCCAAATAAACTTTTATTTCTCTAAATTGTTCTTCTCATGCCTTTGGGTTACAGCAGTGAAAAGGCTAATACATTTATCATTTAAAAGTGTGTTGTTCCCAGAATGTAGGCTCTCTGTTCACCTCATTGATAGTTTCTTTTGCTGAGAGAAAGCTTTTTACAGCCTACATTCTGGGAGCAAATTTTGGCCACATGCACATCAGATAGAGCACTGATCTCCAGGATATATAAAGAACTCAAAAAACTTAACACCAAAAAAACAAACAACCTGATCACTAAATGGGCTAAGGAGCTGAATAGAAACCTCTCAGAAGAAGATATACAATCAATAAACAAATATATGAAGAAATGTTTAACATCTGTAGCAATTAGAGAAATGCAAATCAAAACTATTCTCAGATTTCATCTCACCCCAATCAGAATGGCAGCTATCCAAAATACAAGCAACAATAAGTGCTGGCGAGGATGTGGTGAAAAAGGTACATTCAAACATTGCTGGTGGGACTGCAAACTGGTGCAACCAATATGGAAAGCAGTATGGAGATTCCTTACAAAACTTGGAATGGAACCACCATTTGATCCAGCTATTCCACTCCTCGCCCTATACCGTAAAGACTTAAAAACAGCACACTACAGCAAAGCAGCCACTTCAATGTTTGTTTGTTTTTTTTAAATTTAATTATTTTATTTAAATGCATTTCAAGTCATAGTACATAAACAGAGCTAAGTTTTTCCATTTCTCTAGTTGCAAACCAGATAGAGTCACACCATTTGTGTCTTCGTACATGCACCAGGGGTAGTAATGACCCTCTCAATCAACCATCATTACTATACCCATTCCCCTTTCCTTCCTCCCCCCTACCCCCTGCTGCATCCAGCACTTCAATGTTTATAGCAGCACAATTCACAATTGCTAAACTGTGGAAGCAACCCAGATGACCTTCAATAGATGAGTGGATAAAGAAACTGTGGTACATATACACAATGGAATATTATTCAGCAATAAAAGAATAAAATTATAGCATTTGCAGGTAAATGGATGAAATTGGAGAACATCATGCTAAGTGAAGTAAGCTAATCCCAAAAAACCAAATGCCAAATGTTCTCTCTGATTAGTGGATGCTAATACATAAGGGGGGTGGGAATGGGGAACATAGGAGAAATGGAGGAAATTTGGATGGGTTGAGAGGAGGTGGGAGGAGGGAAGGGGGAATAAGAGTAGCAAAAATGGTGGAATGAGATGGACATCACTACCCTAGGTGCATGTATGAAGACACAAATGGTGTGACTTTATCTGGTTTATAGCCAGAGAGATGGAAAAATTGAGCTCTATATATGTACTATGACTAGTAATACATTTAAATAAGTTAATTAATTTATAAATGAATAAATTTTAATAAAAAATTGTATTGTTTGATCTTCATGTGTTTATGTATTTTCTGTAGGGTTTTTTGGTGTTGATTTCTAATTTCATCTTATTATGTTATAATAAGATGAAAACAATTACATTATTTTTGCTGGTATCTGCTAAGAATTGGTTTGTGGCCTAAAATATATTCTATTTTGGAAAAGATTCCATGATCCACTGAGAAGAAAATGTATTCAGCTTTTAGATAAAATTTTCCACAGTTATCTGTTTTGTCCATTTTATTTTTTATTTTTTTGGTACCAGGGATTGAACTCAGGGGTAACTCGACCACTGAGCCACATCCTCAGCCCTATTTTGTGTTTTATGTAGAGACAGGGTCTCACTAAGTTGCTTAGACCTCGCAGTTGCTGAGGCTGGCTTTGAACTTGAGATCCTCCTGTCTCAGCCTCCCAAAGTGCTGGGATTACAGGCATGCACCACTGCGCCTGGCTGTTTTGTCCATTTGATTTAGAATATTTTCAGGTGCAAAGAGTCTTCTTCGTGTCTAGATGACCTATCTAATAATGAGAGAGCTGGGTTGAAATCACCCAATCTTATTGTACTGGGGTCTGTGTGAGTCTTCAATTTGAGTAGTGTCTCTTTTATGTAATTAGTTGCATCCGTGTTGGGCATAAATATGAATTATTGTTATATCTTCTTGCAGGATTGTTCCTTTTACCAGAATAAGGTTACCCTTTTTGTCTCTTCTGATTAATTTTGAAGTCTGCTTTTTCAGCTGAGAGTTAGTACTCCTGCATTTTTGGTACTCCATTTGCATGATATATCATTTTCATCTTTTCACTTTCAGCCTGTAAGAGGAGTCTCTTGCTAAAAACATATATTTGGGTATATTTTTAAATCAATTTGGTCAGTCTATGTATTTTAATTGAAGAGTTGAAATCATTTACATTCAGTGTTAGATGTTTATTAACTCCTGCCATTTTGATTTATTTCTAATGTTTAATTTAATCTAGTTTATCATTTCCTTAGCTAATCTTCAAATGAGATTTCTTCACTTGTGAGCACTGGATTTTTAAATTTCTTCTGTGTGGAGTATTTCCCTAAGCATGTTCTGTAGTGCTGAATATCCAATATTGAATTTTAGTGAAATCCTTCTTTCACCCACCTTGCTAAGAAACAGTACTCCTGCTGTTTGCATCCCAAACCATGGAGCAACTAGGAATGCAGCCTTCATCTAATCTAATCTGCCATCTTGAACCTCCCCTTATCTTTCACTAAATTGCTAAGGCTGGCCTCACACTTGTGATTCTCCTACCTCAGATTCCTGAGTTGCTGGGATTACAAATGTACACCACAGCACCCAACTGTCACTCTGTTTTATTTCCTATTTTAAAGGTCTCATTTATTTGCTGATATATTAATCATCAGTTATGCCCCACACTCTAGAATGTCTGCTTTCATTCCATGAGCAATGTAAGCCTAGGGGCCTGAGAGTCATTTTTCAATCCTCCTTTTCTGTGCTCTTTCCTACAACTCTTTTCCCATTTCATCTGCTAATCTTGACAGTTCTAATTCTAAATATGTTGGGAACTCTCTTAATGTCTCCTGCTGTTGCTCCCATCCAGGCTACCTTGACACTCACTGGACTACAGCAGCTTCCTGCCAGCTGCCCCACTTTTACTGTAGCACTTTTCCAACCTCTTCTGAATGTAGGAACTGGAAAAAAATAGCTGACAAAAATACAGATTATGTTGTTCTGGGCCTGACATATGTGACTTCTCTATAGTATTAGCTCAATGAATGAACACAAAGAAGCAGATGAGCAGAGAGAATGCATTGATAGAAAGCCTTCTTCAGTCACATCTTACAGAGAGGGCTAGTGACAATTAGTAAGTCACAGAGCTACTATGCGTCAGACTGGGCGCTAAAATCAATTTTTCTGAGAATGGTCAAGGGTTTATTTATAGAAAGCATACTGCCATAGCTCTGCATTCCTTCTCACTCCAAAAAAATTAATTAGCAGCATTTAATTTCACTTTAATGTTTAATCATTTTAAATTGTGATTGGAAGATTGATACTCATTTGCAGCTGAGAACTTAAATGATTAAAGAGCACAGAAAGATAAGGGCAATAAGGAAAACCTTTTCTTTACCATGCATGAAATTTTTATATTTCCTTCATTGTTACATTTTTAACCAAAACTTGGCACTTATTTTTATAACCTGGAAAGAAAGTAAAATTTTATAGACATGTTAACAATTTTATTACTGGGAATTTAACCATTGGTGATTTTTATTGTGATTCATTCTGATATATATATATATATATATATATATATTAGTGTATATAAATATGCTTGTATACAAATGTATCGGTATATACAAATATATTATATATTTATAATTTGTTGATATATATTTCCATAATGTGTAGAAAAGATGTTTTGGAGGATGGTAACCTTAGGTTTAAGAAAGTTGACTTTATAATTTTAAACCTTGTCTACACCATTAACAAACAAGGCATTTAGCTCTCTTAATCCTTTGAATTTTTATAGCAGTTCTTAAAGAGCTGCAAAATGTTCATAGACTTTTAAAAACCTAATTATTTCTTAGATTGATCTTTTGGAAAAGGAAAAATAAATTGTATAGTCTTTATTAGGTTCAGATAGCAATGCATAACTATGTCTTTGTTTAAAAGCCATAATATATATAAAATATAAAGTATTTTTTCTATGGATTTTCTATGCAGAAGTTGTTTTTGGATATATGTATAAAGCCATGAAGTAACTTAAAAATTTTATCACTGGTCTTTACACATGTAGGCAGAGTCTCACATGTGAAATATATGCTTGAAATCTGTTTAGTTACTTTGACATTTGGTATTATAGTAGGCATTCTTACCTAATACATAAAGGAATAAATTAAAGGGAATCCAATGCCGGAGTTATCTTTTCTGCATTAGGCAAAAAGGATGCATGTATTTTAAAATTACATGTCATACCTGAGTTGCCTTCAAATATCATTTAATTTACCATTACTGACATTTTAAAATGGTCATAGTTTTTTATTGTTCCTCTCTCTTAATTCTTTAGATACTAACCAGCCATTCCAACAACCCATAACCAATCCCAATTTGCATCAAAATAATTTAAAATTGATCAAAGAACCAATTGCAGAGCCTAATTTTCAAAGACATTATGCTACCAATATATAGTAGTAATATAATACATTTCTGATATTGTCAATCTAAATGTTTTTTTAAAAAGTGCTTAACACTGCCTGATGCATAGAAAGTGCTTGTTAAATATATGGTCACGTCTTTGAGACTATCATTTTTCTTGGCAATCTATTTCGATTCTATTAAAGATTAATAGAATTGCAGTTAGGGTGACCATCTGTCATAGCTAGTTTGGAAGAATCCTGGTTTATGTCTATTGTCTTAGTGCTCTTCAACTTAACATTTAGTACTCCAAAGTATCTCAGTTTGTAGGATAAATTGTATGGTCACCAATTTAGCACTGCAAGTAACTGATAAATCCACAGTGTAGTGATCATCTATGAATTTCAGCTGAACTCTATCCAGGTCTCATGACAGGCTGAGTGGCTTTCCAAGTATGGAAATGTGTACTTAAAACTGGTGTAATTACTCTAATCCCTATCTCCCCTTTTGTATTGTAGATGAGAATCAGACAACATTTAAGGAACTGAAACTACAAATATTTAGCTTTCCTTTCCTATGGTAGACAGGGTAGATTAGAACTGTAGTGGTCACAATTATGTTTGTAGATTTGGCCTAAGCCAATGACATTTGAGTGGCAGTTTTTCCATACCAATTACTTGTGATTTACTTTACTTTGAAATTACAGGTGCTATTTTTTATTCTTTTTTTTTTCCTCCAGGTGCTGTACAATCCATCAACTCAATATAGCCATGGAATCTGATTGCCACCTTCCAAGTTGGTCTATCTGTCGCTGCTGTGATTTATCAGTATACTTCAGTTCCTAATTAAGTATTATAACTTGAAATTGTGCTTTATTCTGTCACCTAAATCTTTATGACAATGTCAAATAGATGTGTCGTGTAAAAAAACTCTTCACTATCGTACATTAGAGAGAGCTCAGTGATGGCTTCACTACTCCCAGATTTACTACTGGCTACATAATTTGTGGAATTCACTGCAAATTGAAAATGTAGGTGCTTTGTTAAAAGATTATTGAGTCTTTTAGTGTGACAACAGTATTCAGTCAAGCATGGAGTCCTTCTACCACTAGGACTCTGTATGATTTCATAGAGCTTATACCTATGCAGTTGGCTCTGCTTTGATCTCTCATCTAATGGTCTTATTCCTTTTCTTTTCAAGCAACCATATGGATCATCATTTTCTGTGTTCATTTACATAGATGAATTTATTTATGGCTGGAGAATAGATGATGCTAGTAAAGGTGTTGACCTAGGTTTAAGGCAAGAGTTTAACACAGACATCTCAAAGAATCGGGCAGGTATTATATCACAGACAGTAAAACCATCAGGCAGTGATGTGATTAGCTGCCTAGTTAGCCATAGAGGATTTCTGCCACTTATGAATATGGACAGCACACTGTCAAACTTTTTAAAGAAAATTTAGAAATAAAAAAATCATATAGATTTTTCTTTTTCTATTGTCAATTAATTGAAAATATAAAAAGATTCAATATTGGTTGAGAAAAATAGCTGCAGTCCAAGGTTGACCCAGGAAATGTCAAATTCTAAATTTTTGTTTCTGATCAAATTTATTGAGGTATTAATCACATGCAATAAATTTACTCTTGAAGTGTAATTTCTATGAGTTTTAAAAAACACATTTGTGAAACAACCACCACAGGCAAAATGTAGTTTAGTTCTATTATTTCCCCTCAATTTCCTGGTATCTGTGGTCAATTCCTCCAGCTTCTGGCAGTCACCAACATGCCATGTCATATAAATGGAATCACACTGCATATGGCCTGTTGAGACAGGCTTCTTTCAGTTAACATAAAAAAATTGGACATTTATCAACATTAATGTGTGGATTAGGTTTGTTTCTAATTCCCAAAGGCAGTTTTTTCTTTGTCTCTCTTTTCTCCTTCTTTCTTTCCCTCCTTTCTTTCTTCCTTTTCTCTTTCCTTTTTACTTTTTCTCTCTTTCCCTTAGTTATCAAGTATACAAAAATGGATTAATTTTGGTATTTATTTTCCTAGCACTATCATTTTGGTTTGGTATTAAATTTCCTAGCACTATCATTTTGGCTCATTTCATTATTTTGACTTTTAATAATTTTATTGAGATAAAATTGATGTACAGTAAACTTCACATCTTAGAGTGAAATGGCTCATAAGGCAGGTATATGTTTCACTTTTAAAGAAATTACAATGCCATTTTCCAAAATGTGTACCATTTTGTATTTCTACTAGCTGTGTATGAGAGTTCTAGTTCTTCCTCATCCTCTCCAACACTTGGTATAGCTAATATTTAAACATTTGGCCAATTTAATACATGTTTTGCAGTATCTCACTGAGATTTTAATTTTCTTTTCTCTAATAACAAATGATGTTAGGTATCTTTACTTTTGCTTATTTGCCATCATTTTCTTCATTGGTCAAGGATTTGTTTAAATCCCTCGCATATTTTTAATAAGTTGTTTTCTTCTTAATATCTCTTAAGAGTTGCATATAGTCTGAATACAGGTTCTTTATCAGACATAGGATTTGCAAATATTTTTCTCACAGTACATAATTGTCTTTTCAATCTTTTAATAGAGGCTTTTGAGGAGTAGTTCTTAATTTTGAAGTTCATTTTATCATATATCTTTAGACATATGTAGATGCACATATATATAGACATACATATATTTAGACATACATATGTATGTCTTCTGTTCCCATAAATCCATTTTGTTTGTCTTAATGCCAATAAGTACTATACTGTTGATAGGGGGCAGACAGATGTGAGTGGTGGGAACAGAACATGAGGTTAAGGGAATAATTCTATAAAATCAGCCCACTGTGCTGACCTCCATATGCTTTCTTTTCCAAGAAGCAGTTTACCTGCAGCCCTGCCTGGCTTAAGTGGACAAGATATTTCACATTCCTCAACAAACTATTTGTTATCTGCAGGGAAAATGCAGGCCCGAAATTACTTCTATAAGAGAAACCCAAGTTATCCTGAATGGGGTGCCTTTGGGGACTCTTTTGTGAGAAATATTCCAGTGATCTATTTTCAGAATATAGTAGTTAGCCTTACATGTAAAATTGAGATGTAAGAAAGGCAACCTGCAGCCTATCTATCTAAATTCCTGGATCCAGTCTCCAGAGGACGGCCCAAGTGTCATTTTAACAATAGCCCTTCATTTTAACAATAGTCATTTTAACAATAGCCCTTCCCTTTGCCAGCCCCAATTTAAAAACTATCCAATCACTTAGATTGTAACCCCAAACTCCTCCTGTCAGAGTAAAGGGCAGTGCTGTGTTAGGGATAAACAGAGGTGGACTGCCCACCCAAGTGTGCTTGCTTGCCCGACTTTGTTCAGTAGCACACCCTTCGCCTGTCTGCAGAAGTAAATTTTGCTTTGCAGAGCTACTTGTTCAAGTGTGTGTCTGATTCTTCTTTGACACCCTGGTATTTCTAACACTTCACAGACCAGATCCCAGAACTCAGAGAAATAAGGATAATTCCTCCTATAATAAAACCTGTAAGAATGTATGGTTAAGAATCAATCCAATTAGAAATGGTCAGGCAATGGGCCCTAAGTAAGGTCTTATTCAAAGGTACAGACCTCACCAGGTCTCTAACAGGGAGAAATATCAATGGGCTCCATCAAGGCCTTTTTCAAATGTAAAAGACCATGAGGCTCACCTATGAAAACTCTCTAGCCAACTCCTTTGTCCCAAAGAAGTGGAAAAATATAGGTGAGAGTGAACCTGAATGGGAATTACAGGAAGGATTAAAGTTCAGGCTAAAGGAGACAACCAGTAACCTTGATACTTTTTCAATGCCTGTTTAACATAGATTTTGATCAATGTTCATACCCCCAAACCACGTGAGCCCCTAAAGTAGCACACCAAAATGGGTTTTCCTCCTATCAGGCCCACTACATCGGGGAGCTCTCTTCTCACTTAAATAAATTCTGCTTTGTTCATTCTTCCCTTTATTGTCTGTGGATTTATTTAAATTTGGGAGAAAAGAACCAGAAGGAAACTGGTGATGCCTGCAGCCTGCACCAACCCCATATGCCACAGAAGTGGCGAATCTAGTTTCATCTCAAAACTCCGGTTTCACTGACCTAATTACTAATAGCTTTCTAGTAACGTCTTGAGGCTTGGTAGTTTAAGTCCTCCAATTATTATCTACTTTTTCAACGTTGTCATTTCTAGTCAAAGTAATTTTCATTTATACGTGTATTTTTAAAATTAGCTTATCACAGCGTTCAACACCATGTCATTTAATATCTAATGTACTTATAAAGAGGCTTTATGTAAAGATATTTACTGGTATTGAAAAACCAACATAATTTTAAAAGACAAAGAAAATGTGGCTGCATATCAATTTATTCACTTTACTGTTGTATAACATTATGCATTGTGACTATTTCAAAATTATTATGTTTCCTAATTTATATATTTCTTTTTTTTTTTTTTCTTCATATTAAACATCTTTCTGATTGTTCTATAATATATATATTGGTGACTATACTTCAGTGTTTTTGTTATTGATTTCTTATTAGAAACAGTGCTGCTAATATAAATAGTATGGCCTCCCCCGGAACGTGTGCGGGAGTTTCTTGTATGCAGTCTTGGTAGCAAATTTGCTGAGTCATGGTTTGGTAGGAGTTTAACTTTATAAGGTATTGCTGGATTGTTTTCTAAAGTAGTTGAGCTAACTTATACTTCCATCAGCCGTATGTAAGAGGTCCTATTCATCCTCATTCTCCAATATTTGGAATTGTCACACTTATTAATTTTGCCTGTTTAGATAGGTAGAAATTGATATCCATGCCTGTAGCCATCCTGGTTTCTAATTCCTTAGATGAGATTTAGATAGGGGTTTAGGATGAAGAGGGAGATATACTGAGTCTCAAATGAAATGACCATGAGTCACTGAGATGCAGTAAGGGCTCAGGAACAGTTTAACTCTTGAGTGACAGGCCACTGATCCATGCCCTTATAAAATGAAGAAAATGAAAAAGTGCATGCAGGGAAAACTGGCATGAAATTATCTGGCTCCCCCTGGCTCCATCTCTAGTCCAGCCCCAACTACTGCCTCTCTATACATATTGGATCCCCAATACTAATCCTGTGAGGTGCTCAGTGAGTTGAAAACAGCTCCTTCTACTTTTCTTTGGAACATCTTTCAATAAATAGAATATTCTTATCTTATTTATTTATTTAGTTGTACTAGAGATTGAACTCAGGAGCACTCGACCACTGAGCCAAATCCCCAGCCCTATTTTGTGTTTTATGTAGAGACAGGGTCTCACTGAGTTGCTTGGCGCCTTGCCATTGCTGAGGCTGGCTTTGAACTCGCGATTCTCCTGTCTCAGCCTCCCTAAGTGCTGGGAGTACAGGTTTGCGCCACCACGCCTGGCTGAATTTTCTTATTTATCTTCAGAATTTTTTTTCTGTTAATGCTTTCTATCTTCAATTTTTAGTATTATTTTTGTAATTTGGGAGATACAAGCTTTGAAGAACATAGTTCTTTTAAAATTTATTCATATGTTTTTATGGTTTTTGCCATAGAGTTATTTCATATTTATGCTTCAGTTAGTATGTCCAGTTGTTCATTATTCATACTCTAGATTATAGATTCCATGATTTGTAAAAAAAAATTAAAATTTCATTTGTTATTAATTCCCAAATTACAAAACTACTCTGGGTATCTTTAAATATAAGTACTTGAATCAGCAGTCTTCTACCTTACTATTCTAGCCAAGATCTAGTGCCTAGAAAAGGGAAAACCTTGTTGAACGTCAGTCTTAGGCTTATTTTAAATTATAATTTGGACTTCGCTATACTGGTCTGTATATTCTAGAAGGATCATATATGTGCACAAGTCAATTTGCAAAGCCAAAAGCTGCTGGTGTAAATGTGTCACAAGGATCCATTTCAAAACGCTGCTTCCTCTTGCCAAGGTCAGTACAGCCACGTCTGCTCTCATGAAGTAACCAGAGAATGCCAGTGTCCTCTCTCAAAAAGGCGGCCTTGTTTGCAACATCACATTTCAGTGTTTTTTGGTTCTTTTCTTTCTTTTCAATGATGGAAATAATTTTCATCATTCTAAAACCAAAATGGACTTTTCCTATGAGAAGTTTGGAAAGAGAGAAAAAAATTGTATTTTACCCAGAAAAAATAGACATTTCCTCTTACACTGTTATATTTTCACAGAGTTGAGAAAAGGGGTGCAATAATGTCTTCAGGTTTCCCCTCATTGGAGATTGATTGCTAAATGGAATGCTGCTATACTTTGCTGCTTAAACTAAACTCCAGGTGTAGGAGTGGTTTTCTTACTTACTCATTTAATTTACCAAGTATACTTAGTGGTTGGTATTTCTCACCTTAGGGTGAACTTAGACTGCCCTCAGTATATGTAATTGGGATAAAACCCAAGAATGGAGGGTTTTAAAAAGGAGAGAGGCAAGAACATGCAGAGTGGGGTGAAGCCAGATTTGGGCTGAATAAGACTTAGGTGATCTGTTTAGTTTTGTTTCAACCATCAGCCCCAACTGCGACCCTTTTGACCTGAGTACTCCATCCTTAAATGGTAAACTAAACATTCATGAAAATTTAATGGTGAGGAAATTAGTACCTTCTTACGTTTCAGACTGTGAAATGGCACCAGGGGAAACTTTCAGTGGCAGGCAGAAGTGTGTGGATCAAACCTGAAACCTTTGTTCCTTCAACCTGTTACATTTGTGTGAGCCAGCCGGCAGGCCACCCACCCAGAAGTCCTGACAGAACACCTCCAGGATGCCACCCAAAAAAGGTATTTCAAAATAGAGACCTGTTTGTGGAATACTATTCCTTTCTTAGAGGTATAAGTTTGTTTGTGAAGTTTGTTTCCTGATTTTTGTGGGACTTCTTCTTCTTCTTCTTTTTTTTTTTGTAGATAGAATCCTTTGTTTCTTGAGAAACTAGGAAGGGTTTAGTATTCTTCAATTTCTTTTCTTTATGGATGTATGATTTTACCAACTGGAAACAGCTCAAATTTACCTTCCTTTCATGTAAGAAGACAGTGGGGAAAGCAAAATACACTGAGATTCCAGCCCAGCAACTCAAACACCAGCTCCTGTCCAGAACTATGACCTATCATCAGAGTGGTGTATCAGAGACGAGACTGCCTCTTGAAGGGGACTTGTTCTGCTTCATTCCGTTTATGCATTTAAAAAGGTTCTGAGTTAAGTCAAGTTGAGGAGGGGAGGAAACAGATTAAGACAGGGAAACCCAAGAAAAGATACATGTAATCACACTGGTGGGGATATTAGTGGGGAGAGATGAAACCATCACACCATACGGTTTTGGTTGCTGTGACTTACCATGGAGTGCATTTTCAGTATCATGTGGATTCTGTGCGGCATGGTCAGCTGTCATGGTCATTCTGTGAGGTTTATGTGGCTTACATTTGGATCTGTTTTCAGCAACGCTGCAATCCCCAAAGATAAACTGGTAGCATTTTCAAATAGGAAAACCCTGGACATGCCTATTTGCTTTTCAGTATAGCTCATGTAATCCAGGTAGTCTTGCCATCAGTCATTCTTTTAGCTGACTTATTTAATCTTAGACTGGAAAGTGGAGACAGAGACCTCATTTAGAGATAACTATTAAAGCCATCTAGCCTCAGGGCAGTATCTTGGGCATCTAAGCAGTATCCTATTTAATATGGTTGGCTATTCTATTAACTTCCAACATCTGGGGAATCTTGGGAGCATCTTTATTGAAGGGGGGCCATTGCTTTCAGAAAACAAAAATAAAAAAATACACACTTCTTGTGAGGGTCTATACACTTGCCCCAAGACACTACTGAAATACTCCAGAGTTGCCTGTTAGATTTCAGCAGGTTGGAGTTGGGTTTCCATTAATAAGGACACAACTTACACTTTGGGTAAGATGTTTTATGTGTTCCCCAACTAGAGGGTCCTCAAGCCCTCAACTCCTAAGGCTTGGTCTTGGTGTTGGCAGGGGCTTTTTCATCTTTTTTTTTTTTAGATGTCCTACAATTTTTACTGAAACATAAAATAAAGCTGGGAAGGGTGTCTTAAAGGCTTATCATCTCATTAAACAAGTAAGAATAGAACTGATTTTATTTTATTTTTTTGTACCAGCAATTGAACCCAGGG
Organism: Geosciurus inauris; assembly: GCA_004024805.1. NCBI lineage: Eukaryota > Metazoa > Chordata > Mammalia > Rodentia > Sciuridae > Geosciurus > Geosciurus inauris. The sequence goes on along the minus strand of PVHX01000588.1, from coordinate 31,440 downwards.
GCACTCAACCACAATGAGCCCCATTCCCAACCTCTTTTATGTTTTATTTTGAGACAGGATCTAAATTGCTCAGGGTCTTGCTAAGTTGGTGAGGCTGACTTTGAAATTGTACTCTTTCTGCCTCAGCCTCCTGAGCTGCTGGGATTACAGGTATGTGCCACTGCAGTTGGCTAGAATTGATTATTCTTAGTGATTATTAATGCTGTTGACTATTTATCATTAATCATATTGTTTTTTCAATTATAGGTATCAACATTTAATAGATTTATTTTGATTGTGAATGTAATATTTATAGTTGCAAAAATATATAAATTTTAGAAAAATATATTAAGTGATGCACAAAAACCACAGAATCTTACCACCAAAAGAATGGTATTTAGGTATTTTCCAGATGTTTTCTATGTTTGATTTGATAAAATAGACATAATGTAAATATAAATCAAAACATCACATTGTACCTGTTAGTGTATAGTATTTATAATTGTTATTTATCAGTTAAAAATAAGATAAAATGAATAAAAATGGATAAAAATCAATCCATAAATGAATGTAGTATTTTAATTTGCTTTTTTAGATATATATGACAGTAGAGTGTATCTTGGCATATTATAAATATATGGAGTATAACTTAGGATTCCATTCTTATGGTTGTACATGATGTGGAATTTCACTGGTAGTATATTTATATATGAACATAGGGAAATTTGGTTCAATTCATTCTACTGTCTTTCCTATTCCCATTCACCCTACTGTCTCTTTATTCCCTTTTGTCTCATCCACTGAACTTTTACTCTTCCCTCTCCCCTTCCTCATTGTGTCAGCATCTGCCTATCAAAGAGAACATTTGTCGTTTGGTTTTTTGAGATTGGCTTATTTCACTTAGCATGATAGTCTACAGATCCATCCATTTACATGCAAATGTTATAATTTTAATCTTCTTTATGGCCAAGTAATATTCCATTGTGTATATATACCACATTTTCTTTATTCATTTGTTGAAGGACACCTAGGTTTAGCCATTGTGAATTGAGCTGCTATAAACATTGGTGTGGCTGCATCACTATAGTATGCTGCTTTTAAGTCCTCTGATTATATGCCAATGAGTAGGATATAACTGGGTCAAATGGTTGTTCCATTCCGAGTTTTTTGAGGAATCCTCATACTGCTTTCCAGAGTGCTTGCACCGATTTTCAGTCCCACCAGCAATGTATGAGTGTACCTTTTTCCCCACATCCTTGCCAACATTTATAACTTGTATTTTTGATAATTGCCATTCTGACTAGAGTGCAATGTAATCTCTGTGCAGTTTTAATTTGCATTTCTCTAATTGCTAGAGATGTTGAACATTTTTTCATATATTTGTTGACCAATCATATTTCTTGTGCCTGTTCATAGTCCATTTATTGGTTGGGTGGGTTTTTTTGTTTTTTTGATTTTTTTGTGTGTTAAAGTTTTTTGAGTTCTTTATACTAGAGATTAATGCTGTATTTGAGGTCACATGGCAAAGATTTTCATCCATCCTCCCATCTTGTAGACTCTCTTTTCACATTATTGATTATTTCCTTTGCTGTGAAGAAGCTTTTCAGTTTGATACCATCCCATTCATTGATTCTTGCTTTTACTTCTGCACTTTAGGAGTCTGTTGAGAAAGTTGGTTCCTAAGCTGACATGATGTAGATTTGGGCCTGCTGTTTCTTCTGGTAGGCACAGGGCCTCTGGTCTAATGCCTAGGTACTTTTTTTGTTCTTTGTGTTTTTTTGGTACTGGGGATTGAACCCAGGGGCACTCGACCACTGAGCCACATCCCCAGCCCTATTTTGTGTTTTATGTAGAGACAGAGTCTCACTGAGTTGCTTAGCATCTCACCCTTGCTGAGGCTGGCTTTGAATTCATGGTTCTCCTGTCTCAGCCTCCCAAAATGCAGGGATTACAGGCATGTACCACCGCGGCCCAGCTATGCCTAGGTTCTTGATCCACTTTGAGTTGAGTTTTGTGCAGGATGAGACATAGGGGTTAAATTTCAATGAATGTAGTTTTATAGACATTGTTTAGGCTTCATAAGAAAGGAAAGGAATGATAGCATTGTCTCTTTAGGTCTACATAATGTCCTTGTATTATAACAATAACTTCTGTTGGTAAGTGCTTATTATAAACTAGGCCTTATATAGACCACTTCCTCAGATTTTTACTTTATTTTATTTTTTATTTTGAGACAGGGTCTCACTAAGTTGCTTAGGGCCTCACTAAATTGATGAGGCTGGTTTTGAACTTGTGATCCTCCTACCTTAGCCTCCAAGGCACTAGGATTATACAGGATGTATATCACTGTGCCTGGCTATTCCCAAATCTTGTGAGCTTCAGAAGTGATTTTGCCCAATCCTCTCTGTTGGGTCTTTTCCTGGCCTTGAGGGTTACTACACATGTATGCAAAGAGCAGTCTTCGCCAAAGTCTGAAAAGATTCAGTCATCTCCGGATGTCTCTGTGTGCAACTTCTTTCTGTTATTTTACCCTGAAAATTCTAATTGTGTTGGACTACCTGAAACTAAAACTGTCTCCTCAACTCAGTGATAACATAAGGCTCTGTTGAGATTCCTCTCTGTGTGCTGCAGCTCAGAAACTGTCCTCAAGCTGCACGTGGGCCCATATCAGTCCCATTTGTACTTTCAGAGATCATTGTTTGGGGCTGCTTATTGAGCAGTATCTAAGAGAGATGTTTTATAACTTTTGTCTGGCTTTCTAGTTGATTAAGATAAGAAGGTAATCATTCCTATTTACATCAAAATTCCAATACTGGTTTTATAATATGCTTTTACTTAATTATTTGAGGATTCCCTCAAGTTACAACTTTTGGGTGTCTTTATATCCTTAAATCGTGTTTTCGTAGTTTAAGATAATTATCACAATCTTGATTTTTGTCAAGGATGTAGTTTTTTAGTATCTGAGTTCCATATGCCAATATCCATAAATATTAGGTGTACCCATTTCATATGTTATGATGGGAAAAGAAGAATGAAATTCCACTGTTTTCTAATGTCTTTGTAGGTCTTAGACTTGAAGGGGGTTCCTGAAGTCTATACTTCTTTATTAAATGAGACAACATTAACATGATCTAAACCCAAATTGGCACAGGCAGTAAAATATATCCCTTTGAAGAAGTTTAATCTCTTAAGTTTTATGTTTCTCCTGTGAACACATTCTATAGTTCAACAGTTGTTTCAATTGGGAAATTTATCCTTAATATTAACCTAAATATTTCATTTTAGTATGTGAGAATTCTTCTTCCTTTTTTGGTTGTGGTATGGTATGGAAGAAAGTCATATCTACAAGTATCCTATCTCCTGTGTTTGAACAAGGTGTATATCTTTAATTTTAACTCACTTAAAAAATGTCCAATATATCTATTAATTGTTAAATACAACAAAATGTATCATAGTCTCTTCTTGAGTTCAAGAAGCTCTTAACTTATTTGATAGATCAGACAAATACATAGAAAAAGTTTTAAAAATATAAAATTGTAGTGAGAAAGATGTTTGCATGCAAGACATGAAGTATGAACTGAATTGTAGAGGTGATATATACTATGCACTTTTTCTCATTACCAAATCTTTTAATCTTCTTCTCTGACTCTAGTGAATATTGTCGCCCGCCGGCAGGAGACAATAATCACGCCGTCATTCTCAGAAAGCAATCTTTATTTTTGTTGAGCGCTCTTCTTGCCTTCCTTGGTTCTCTTTTGTTCTCTCTCGTTCTCCCCCCAGCCTCCTTCTCTCTACTTTTCATTCAGCCGGAAGTATTACCGAGCAGAGTTACAACCAATTAGCAGGAATAGCTTTGTCAAGCACGAGGGGAATGCATGAGCAGAATACAGGCGTGTATCAGAGCAGGCATTGCCCACAAGCCAAGCATGCACAGTGACGTTACCGCCAGCCAATGCTGTGCACTTCCTTAAGTTGTCCACCTGTTTACTGCAAGTTTCTGGCATACAGCCAGGTCGCCATCTTGAAAGGGCGGGGCAGCTCCCGGGCCCAGAGAGCCTGCCCCCAACAAGTGAACATTCTTTGGGTTATCTAGATCATCCCTTTGCTGTAGCTGAAACATTCAGGAACCACATCAGTTCTGATTATGCTGGGTGATGACTTCCCAATCCTGACTGCTACAGTTCTGTACATGCATCCCAGACCTATACTTGGTATTCATGCAGTACCAGGTTTGAATCCTTTTTTCACTTATATGCTTTATACCTTGAGCTAGTGTATTAGTTAAGGGCAATTCAGTTGAAAACAATATATTGCAGCTAAACTACCTTAAGCTACAGGTAACAGAAAGTGACTCATGAAACCCAAAGGCATGAATGAAGTTTAGCCTTGGGATCAGGTAGAACCAGAAAACACTGTAGCAAACACAGGGAATTTTCTTTGTTTCTACCTTCTGCTAATCTACTTCATTCTTTCTGGCCCCACATAGTTTTCTCGCTTATAAAAGAGATGTGATGGGTAAGGCTAAGGCTAAATGTGCCTTAAGCTTTCATTTTCTCAGCTAGGTGGATAAATACATATATGTTCCATTCACAGAAAATGGAGTGATGGCAGGAAAGTTCCTAGAAACAAGGAAACTGGAAAAATAAAATTATAGGTGTTCATTATCACTGAATATTTCACTGATTTTAGTGAAATATTGCCTGTAGAATGGAGATAACACCTATTTTACTGTGTAAGACCTGATATACAGGAAGAATTTCTTAGGTTCTGTCCTTAACTCTTTTTTCTTCCGTTTTTAAAAATTAACTTTTCATTTTCTTTCCTAGATGATTTTCTGCTAAATATGGTATTAGTATGTAGTACCTACAAATAGGAATACATTTTCATGAAGCAGAATTATTGGAAACAGTTTAGATTTCTATCATTTTTAAGGCAAGGATTCACATATTCCCCTGGAGCCAAGTACATGCAGTGGAAAGAAGCAAAGGATTAAGTAACTTTGATGATTGTTCTCTGGAGAAAGTTTCTTGCTGGGGTGAGGTTTGTGCAGCTAGAGAGGCAGCCTGTGGGGTGAACTTTGAGGTAGCACCCAGGGAGTATGGAAAGGCCCTCAGGAGGATGCATTAACTAAGTCAAGTGACCAAAGTGTGAAGGCTCCTTCAGGGCACAACGGAGTGGTTTTGAAGAACTCACAAGTTTTCCCAGGCAATAGTCACAACAAGCTCAAGGTAAGCCAGATGCTTAACTTTTTGCCCTTCTGCTTCTAATAATCTCATTCTGGTAGCCCAGGTCATATAGGAACCAGAAGCTACATGGGGAGTGGGGAAAGAGGAATCTGTTAGAAGAAATGGTCCAGGGAGATGCATATATCACCTTCCCCACTTAGATCTCTTAGCCTCAGTTCTTAGCATGTGAGGAGGGAGAGCGGGCTCTGAGACTGCAGTTTTAGGGAAGACTGGACTGATCCTACTGCCTACAAATGAGTCTGAATTGTCAAAATAAAGTGGTTCGGATAACTGAAAATGATCAGAAAGCTACAGAATCTATATAAGTTGTTATCTAGGGTTGGAAAAGTGATTAAAGGCAGTGTTCTTCACCCTTTAAGCAAATGACCTCCACTTAGTAAAGTGAACTATACTTAGTAGGGTACATAGTAGGTTTTGATAAAATACCCATTTTTTTTTTTTTTCTCTTCAAGAAAAGTTATAAACTTTAAGCAAGGTAGTTAAAATACTTCTTATGGGTGGTTCATACATTGTTATCTACAGTTTATTCTGCTTGAGGTCTGATTTTAGGGAAGATTTCTACTTGTGATTCCTGGGCCTTCATTGCTGGTGGCTGAGAGTTTATAGTCACTGTTTTCTGACCTCGAGAAGAACTGCATTGCGCTAGCAGTCATTTTCTACTTCTGAAAAGTAATGGTATTTTTTATTCCTCATGTCTATCCTTTTTTCCTTGGAAGGAAGGTGATCCATACACCATAGATTGAGAGCATTTTATGCTCCCTTGATATTATTGTTCTCTTCTGCTTAAAGTCTGAACTGAATATGTACCCTCATATGCCAAGTCATGACACTTCCCCAGGGAATAAACTACTAAATAGTCTTCTTAGCAATTGGGCTTTTTTTTTTTTTTTTTTTCATTTCATGGTCAATATCATGTGCAAGTAAAACTTGCCACAAATCCAAGGCTTCACATGTGGTGATTTTGTGAAATACAGTTCTCTACCTCAGATATCTGTCCTTTTCCTTGAACTTACTGAATTATATTTAAGTCAGTTTTTCAGTTTTAAACATCTGCTTTTTGAGGTACGATGACCAGTACAATACTATCTCTTCCCCAAATTCTGTCCACTTTTGAAAAAGTAATCTTTATTTTTGACTCAAAGAAAAATGTTTCTACTTCAACTCCAACTCCTCATATAGACAAACAGTTTTTCAGAAGTTTCTGAATTTTTCTGATTCTACATATAGACACATATTGGTAATATTAACCTCTCACTGAATTTTTAGAAAAATAAATTTCTACTTTTAAAATATTTTGATGGAAATATGAATGCAAGCTTCTTTTTGCAGAAAGCATCTTTTGGACCATGTTGGAGATGTTTGAAAGTCCTAGTCAAAATTATCAACTAGTCAAGATGTCTGTATTCCTGTGTCTTCCCTGTATTGTGGTAATAATACCATTGTGATCCAGTGCTCTTGAGCTCTCAGTCCTCCACTTTTCACTTTAGCTTATTTCATCCAAGTGTGGATGGAAAAACATCAACACATTATGTTTACACTAGAAGGTAATGTATTGTTATGTAAAGATGTGCTTTTGAGTTTTCAGCCATGCCTCATAATTTTTTTAGACCTTGTCTAATTCCTAGAGTATTATTGCGTTGGGTCTCCTCCATTATCATCAAAGTGAGATGGTTTCTTGTTGCTAAACATCCATCTTAGTCTCAAAGTAAGAGCCTGTGCCACTGACAGACATGATGACACAGCAGTCGGAGAGTCAAACTATCACTGGTGTATCATCACGTCTGCCATTTGAACTTGGACTTACTATAAGTTTCATTATCTATTTGCTCCATCTACTCTCCATTCCCTGTAGGTCTGATACATGTTCCATGCCCTAAGTTTTATTTGACTGAAACAGTACCTTAGCCCACCTCAGTCTTAGCTGGAGGGCCCATCCTTCAAGGCTCAATTGATTGTCACCTCCTCTTGATGCTTTCCTGAATTTCCTTAGTGTAGCATGACTTCTTCTTCATCCTACTTCCTGGGGCATTAAGTACTCTTCATTTACATATCACTCTTCTCCAGGTGCTTTGATGTAGAGATGTTATTTATATTTCTTATATGAGTATTGACCATATTTTTCCCAAATACTAAAACACTTCATCAGATTATGTTTTTTTGACTTTGTGAGCTTGTTCATATAAATTATATTCATGAAATTAAATCATATTCTGTTAGATTGTAAACCTGAAAAAGTCCAAAGTTGAGGTGAGCTTGCTGTGTTCAATTTTCTAGTTGCTAATTTCGCTAATGGTTTGCATCTGCTGGCCAGTACACTGTTGCTCTAGAGAAAGTCTACATGCAGGGGACTCATGTTCATGATGCAAGTGTTGCTTGGAGGGCACCCCTCCCCTAGCACATCAGAGACAACATAGGTAAATAGGCTTGGATATTTCAGCCAGATTTGATGGAATATTTGGGTTTGGTCAGGAGAAAAATTTTTTAAAAATCCAAAACAAAAAAATCCACACTGGAATGCTTATGTTCTCCGGCACTCAAAATCTCCACAGAATATTTAGTAAGCACTGGCATTGCTTCCTTTTTGGCTTCCATTTCCCATGCTGCTTTTCCTGATTGCAAGCTCTGTTTTGATTCCTCTTGTTTTCCTTCAAGGGTACCAGGACCATTGCTTTGGCTACTTGCTCAGCCCTGAGAGCCATTTTGTTTCTTTAGCCATTTTTTTCTTTGGTGTGTATGCCAGATTTCACCTTTGATTCTTGGATGTTTCATAGCACTCAGAATTTTTGGTTTTCTTTTAAACGATATGAAAGGAAATGTGCTCACTTTATAAGCTGTATAAGAAGAAATGTGCTGCCATTTTTAAGGAAAGAAAAGTAAAAATTTCTGCAACAATATATCTTAACCATCAAGACTCCTATGGAAACATCAGGATGAATTACTGGACTGCTAATTATACTGGAAAATCTGGGAAAGCAGGGATAGAGTTAACCTTTTAAACTATATATTCCTGTTTGTCAAAAGAATAGTTAGACTTGGTAAATATTTATTGAATGGATGATTAACTGTATGAATAGTGAATGGAGTGAACCTGAATTTTATAAGATACCTCCTAAGACTTGTTCAAGTGGTCGTAAGAAGAGGCATTTCAAGTTTAGGTTTCTACTTCTGCTTGCAGGGTGTTAGAAAAGGAGGTTGACCTCTGGTACTATTTCGTCAGTAAGTTATGTGGATTAAAAGGCAGAATTCAAGGAAGTCTATTTTAAGACACAGTACTTATTAGGTAGGCTGCTGTAGAAAGTGGTGCAAAGATATTTCACACACAGAATGTCACATCCAGGTTCTTTAACACTGCATTCAGATGGCCTGAGTGGGATGGGGGTAGGGGGGAAAGCACCTGTACCCTGAAATAAACTTGACAAGTCTGGCGACTGGTGACTCAGCCTGTGGTCGGGAGGCCTGAATATGACATCTGCCACCATGATGCCACCTTGGCTCACAGACTTATAGGTCAGTCTGACAAGGCTGTAGTTAATTTGTTTCATTTAAAAAAATCTGCTTAGCTTTTTTTCCCGTGAAATTTCCTCTGATCTATATCTAGATGTAGATGAAGGCACTAGATGCTATCAGCAGCAGCTGCCAAAAGGGAAGATAATCTCACTTACCAGTGAGTGGCCTTTGCTTTCTCTAGGAGAAGGAATGGCTTGCAAAAAGATTTAAAAATTCAAGAATTATAGGATTATGATATCTAGTAATCCTATAATTACATAGTAATCCTACAATTACATAGTAAATGTTCAAAACAAAAAATAAATGAATATATAAATAATAAATAACCAGACTATTATAGTTTGATTCCAATGCCCTTTTCTCAATAATTAATAGAACAACCAAAGGAAAAGAATCAGTAAGCATATAGAAAGACTCCACAAAACTTTCAACAACCCTGAATTAATTGATATTTATATAAAATTCCACTTAAGAAGAACAGGATACACATTCTCTTCAAGTGCACACAGAACCTTTAGCAAGATAACTCATATTCTAGGCCAAAAAATAAATTTTAAAAGATTCGAATAATAAAAAATGTATTCCAACTTAAAGAATTAAATTGGAAATCAATACGAAAATATCTGGAAAAATCTCCTAATATTTGGGAACTAAATATCACACTTGGAAATGACCCATAGGTCAAATAAGAAATCAAGAGAGACATTTGAATGTGTTTTGAACTGAATTAAAATGAACACAAAACACTACATTTTTAAAGACATAGTGAAAGTAGTATTTAAAAGAAAACCTATAACCTATATCAGAAAAGTCTGTGATCTCAGTTTCTCCCTTAGAAACTAAAAAAACAAGAGCAAATTAAATCTGAAGTAAGCAGAAGAAAGTAATGAAGATCAGAGCTGAAGTAAATGATGCAGAAAAAAAAAAAAACCAGAAAAGCAAAAGAGAAAATTAAGGATGCAAAAACTTGTTAAGATCAATAAAATTGATAAACCACTGATCAAATGTGGAATTTATCAAGAGGAAGTAACAATTTTAATTAAATATTTATTCACCTAATCACAGAAAACAAAAATAAAAGAAGTGAGATAAAAAACTCTACAGATAAGAAAACAATAAGGTAATATTATGAAAAACTCTTGCCAATAAATTTAGCAACTTAGATGAACTGAACAAATTATTGGTAAGACATAACTTACCAAAGCTCACTCAATAAGAAATTGACAACCTTAATACTCTTGTATCTATTTTTAAAATTGAATTTATGGTTAAAAACTCTACCATAAAAAATATTTTAAGGTCTGATTGATGCCTTTGAGAAGTCTACCAAGCACTTAAGGAAGAACTGATTCTAATTTTTCATAAACATTTCTAGTAAATTGAGAAGGAGAGAGTATTTCCCAACTTTCTCTGTGGCCAGCATTACTCTAATACTATAAAAGAAGACACTCCAAGAAAACAAAACCACAGACCAATATTATAAGCAATAAATAATCAGAACATGAAATTTTAAAAGTATTATTTATAATATCAAGAATAAGAATTATAAAGTTCTTAAGTACAAATTTGACAAAGGTGATATTAAATTTGAACCATGAAAACTACAAAACATTACTGACAGAAATTAGAAAAGATCGGAATAAATGGATATACCTGATTTGTGAACTGGAAGATTCAATATTATTAGGATATCAATTCTCCCCAAGCTGATCTGTAGATTCAGCACAATTCCAATTAATATCCTAGGTGGCTTTTAAAAATGTCTGCATAAGTTGACAAGTTGATCCTAAAATTTATATGAAAATGCAAAGGACTTACAAGAAACAGTCTTTGAAAAAGAAGACCCAAGTTAGAAGGCATATACTTGCCCTCAAGGGTAATCAAGATGATGTGAGATTGGCATAATGATAGACAAAGAAATACAATTTCTAGGTCATGAGAATTATGTATCTAAAAGAAGTCGGCAGGTGCTTATTAACTTTCTCCTATCCATCAGGATGTCCCAAAGCAGTGGTTCCCAGAGAACAAGTAACAGCATAAGCATCCGCTGGAAGTTTTTAGGAAAGTCAACTATTGGGTCCTCCCTAGACCTACTGAATCTAGACTTTCCTGGGAGGCCCAGGAGTCTGGATTTTCATAAGCTCTCCAAGGATAGTGATGTACATTAAATTTTGAGAAGCATTGCTTGGCCTCTCCCCGCTGGGAATCCTCCAGGATTTAGGAGACAGGAAAAGAGGTTTGGAGACATTTGCAGTATCCAGCACCACAGAATAAAGTGGAAAACTCAGGGCCTTTGTCCATGAAACCCATTGAAATATACTGTCAATGCTGCCAGGCTGAGCTGATGAATAAAATATAAGCTAATCTCATATCCATCAGGCTATTGATGATTTTGCTTCAGGGCAAGCAAACGGTTTTACCAAGCACAGACAATTGACACAATTTGTTCTTTGGAACTAACTTACTGTAAAGAGATACTTGAAAATAATGAAGAAGTTTTGAAAAGATAGCCAGGATTCTGAAACTTTTTATTAAGTCTTTTAAAAATTTTTTCTCCTTGTATTTGTCTCTGTCTTCTCCCCTACATACACACAACCGTACACAAATACATTCATAGTGGTATTCCATGACTCATGAGACAGGATGGTATTTTGATGTTTGAGTGGTAAGATGATTTTGAAGATCCAGTGGTAAAAGTTCTATGAGTCATGAATTAGTTTCTCTTGAACACTTGAATGCGTTTAGGAATCTGAATAGATTCTGAGGCTACCATGAGAATTCTAGTCCTAACTTCAACCATTTGAGAAATATCATGTATTGAATTAGGAAACGGGGCTTAGTGTATATTTTAATCAGCTCTTTTGCTGCTGTGACTAAAAGACCCAACCAGAACAATTGTAGAAAGGGAAAATTTATTTAAGTGCTCATGGTTTCAGAGGTCTCAGTCCATAGGAGGTTGGCTCCATTCCTCAGGGCTCAAGGTGAGGCAGAACATCTTGGCAGAAGAGTGTGGCAGAAGAAAGCAGGTCACATATGATAAGGAAGCACAGAGAGACACTTCACTCGCTAGATATAAAATATATGCCCCAAAGCTATGTCCCAGTGCCCACCTTCTCCAGACACACTCTATCCTCTTTCAGTTACCACTCAGTTAATACCTATCAGGGGATTAATTCACTGATTGGAATAAGGCACTCACAGCCAATCATTTCTCCTCTGAACCTTCTTGCATTTTCTCACACATGAGCTCTTGGGGGACACCTCACATCCAAACCATAATAGTATACTGCAGTCTTATTTTCTGGATTGAGATATGACTTGTCCAAATAACCAAAGTGATTCTGTTTGTATTATTCACAGCCAGGTTGTCCTAGGACAGTGAGACAGATTGCTGAGAGGCCAAGAAAGACACCTGGAAATGGGACATGAAATTGAAGGTTTATTGAAAATAAACTTATGGAAAAGCTGGACAGCACCTCTGCCTCAAGTAATGCCACTGGTGCCGTGCTGGAAAGTCCAGTGGTGATGGGCTGAATCTCTCCTCCTTGCAGTGCCTCTGGTGCCTCAGGAAAGCAGTTCCACCTATCTCTCGCTTGGTTTTTCCTGGGGTGGACACCTGGATGAGCACCTCCCTCTCTATGGTCCTCTGATCTGCATGGGCTATTGCAGGGAGAGGAGTTTTGTAAGTTAGGCTACAGAAGCAGTAACATCATGAATTTGCTTTGTTCCTTGTGTGACCATCATCCCATGTCCAGGCACATGTTCAAGGAAGCAGCTTTTGACAGCTAACCCAAATTTGTCCTAATTCCAAGTATACATGAGAAAAAACCAGTGTCCTTCAAGATAATATGTATTTGGACATTCTGGCCTGGCTGATTCTCATTGTTCCCTTAACTTGGCTAGGTATTAGGAACAGAAAGAGGCACTCAGGGACAAAGTGTTTTACTATGCCTTTTCCTTCGAGGATGATACACCATCCCATGTAAAGGATAATGGGAAATTAAAAAGTAATGAGAACTTGCATGATTTGCTCTGTAGAGGATTCTCTTTTCATCAACATCAGCTTTCTCTCCTCTTTTCTATCAGGCTCTTAGAAGACTAGGTTTATATCTGAGGCCATTGTCCTTCCCTGCAGGATGGGATAGTTGCAATTATAGTCCCAACCTTCTGGTATTTAATGAGGATAAAATTGATTACCATCGACTGAAAACAAAACAAAAATAAATCATTGATAATCAACATACAGAACATATCAGCAAGGACAAGGTCCCAACTTTCAGAATTTCAAGTTCTTATTAAGTGCTCTCCCATCCCATGCTGCTGCTTTATCTGTTGCTACATAGTCATGATGATCTGTCCTCTGGGTCTTAGAATACTATCAAAGAAAGGGATTCTGAGGTTGAGTGAGGGAGACCATACAAATCTCTCATTTCAGACTGCCTTGACTTCTATCTACTCCTTTGTATGGAACTGATTTTATAATTTCTATAGCACTGAAAGACTCAATGGATGCTGGTCCCTTGTTAATTGATTAGCCTAGGCCAGTGCTACAATTGCCCTTCCAACTGCTAACAAGGAAAAATGGGATGGTGAAGCTCACCATTGGCTTAGATGGCAAATGTTTGACTGTGACTGCTTCTACTTTGAATGTTTGTTGACAACATACAACATACAGGCATGAGTGTCAGAGGAGCTAAGAGTACTAGGAGGTAATTTAGAGTAATATTTTATTTCAGTTCTTTATCTTTTGGTGAAATGTCAATTAGTATCATCTCAGACTAAATATTATGACATTTTTCCTACTTGTGGAGTCCATGGCTTTAAGGTAAAACTCAAAATAGATGTGTTTTCCTTAACTAGAATTTGAGATAAAAAATGCCAGATATTTGCATGCATGTATTCAGGCATTTGAATAGCACTCATAGACTGTTACAACCTTTGTTCCATGCCAGGTACTGTACTATGCATATTACATGCATTTGTTCTTATATTTAGTTCTCACAGCAACACCATATGATGGTTGTTATTCCTTTCTTTCACTAAGAAACTTAAATTAAAATATAAAATCCAAAATATAAGATAGCACAAAATTGTGTCAAGGCCCTGACTCAAACAAAGCTGTGTGATTCAAACACACAGGCTCTTTCTATTAGAGCCAACTGCCAACATAAATTATCTTAACGACCCAGACGAAAGATCCCTTTCTTATTCATATTCCTCAGTACTAGGAATCATAGAACTATTTTGGTAGTAGGCCAATTGTGGAAATAAACTCTGTTCTTCATGGCCATGATCTTGAAGAAATTGCTATTAATACAAAGAAATAGATAGCAAGATGTATGTTTGTTTATATTGTATCTTCTGTTTCCCAAAATATCTGACATGTAACCAAACGAAATATCCTGAAACCCCCTAGTGAACTTTTCCATCATTCTCTCTCTTGTTGGTCTTTTGCCTGTATATCTCTGATGGAATTTGTCACATTCTATCTTATATTTTGTTTTTGGTGGAATTGTCTGAATCTGTCAAAGTAATCTTGAAGATAGATATTCTCAGAATTGATCAAGATTTTGTCTTTTGCAGTGAGTGTAGCTGAGGCAGCATGGTGTGAAAACAACATTGGATTGTAGAAATAGAACAGAATTGAAATCTTATTTATGTATTTATTGGTTATATGATCTTTGGCAAATTACTTAACCTGTATATATGTAGTTTCTTTGACATATTGGAGGAGTTGAAGTAGAATGTACTGATCTCTATATAGTCTTTTCAGGCACAGAAAAATTTTAATATATATCTGAATTAGTTTAACTACTTCTATACTGAAGACAGTGCTATACCTTACAGGAACCATGAATTATATTAAGAAAATGAGTCTTGGAATTTATACTCATGCTTTTAAGTTTCAACCCTAGTCAGGCCACTTTTTTGCTTTATAAGCTTTAGAGGTCACTTAATTTTTCAAAACCTCAGATTTATCACTAGTAAAGTAATACTAGAATAATTATCAAATTATCTTGTTATGAATATGAAATTAAATGAGAGTAGGTAAAAACTACTCACACAAAAAAGAGTCGTAATTTTTTTAAAGCTATGTAGGTTATGTGATATATATATGTTTACATAATATATATGTATATATATATTTGTGTACATATACTCACCCACACATACTATATATATCTATAGTTGTGTTCTTATGGACTATATTATGTCTTTTATTGAGTTATCAGTTTCACCTAGGAATTGGTTGACCCTTGTGAGATACATGGTTCGACTACCTATGCCCTAGGCTTCAGAAAGTAAGGTAATCAGAAATCCCTGATTGTGCCAGATTATAGTGCATGCCTAAAATCCCAGCAGCTGAGGCAGGAGAATCACAAATTCAAGGCCAGCCTCAGCAATTCAGTGAGTCCCTAACAAACTTAGTGAGATCCTGTCTCAAAACAAAAAATAAAAAGGGCTGGGGATGGGCCCTCAGTGGTTAAGCACTCCTAGGTTCAATCCCCAGACCATAAATAAATAATAAACAAACAAACAAACAAATAAATAAATCCCTGATTTTTCTCTTCAAGTAAAATATTTAATAGGCATGGCCAAAATGATCATAGGAATAAGATCATTCACAGAAACTCTTTTCTTTATTCTCGTGATAGTACCCATAGTATTGAGTCTAGTGACATATGTGTGTGTTGGAAAAAACAATTTATTAGTACATTTGTGTGTAACATTCCCAACTTCTATCCAACTAAAGAAAAATCTATGTATACCTAATTTCTTACTTAATCCTTCCTATAAAATCCCTTTAATTTGTTCAATGTTCTTTAATTTTCAAGCTCACAACATATTTGACCCCAAAATCTGTCATTCTCCCCCAGCTATTCAGAGGTAAGCATATGCTAATGCATGCCCCCATTTCTTTCTTGTATTTACAGCAGTCTTTTTGTTTGTTTTTTTTGTACTGGGCATTGCATTCAGGGGCACTCGACCACTGAGTCACATCCCCAGCCCTATTTTGTATTTTATTTAGAGACAAGGTCTCATTGAGTTGCTTAGTGCCTCACTTTTTGCTGAAGCTGGCTTTGAACTTGCAATCCTTCTGTCTTAGCCTCCTGAGCCACTGGGATTACAGGCGTGCGCCATGGTGCTTGGCTACAGTAGTCTTTTAAGTGGGGCAAATGGGTTCATTTTTCCCCCTTGTGTTTCAGACCTAATTATGCCCAGCATAAGATAGGAAATGTAACTATCTACTTTCCCTTCTTCCCTAAGATTTGCTCTCTAAACCTCTGTTTTCTGACTTTAAATTTCTGTGGATTTGTGGTCAGCTCTGTCCCCGCGTGTGTGTTGTCTGTGATCACATATCTTCTTCTCTTCCCTGTTTCCCTTCTGGCTTCACTTAAAACAAGGCATTTGTTATTTACACAAAATGTAAAATATAATTGTCTTTGCTCAGGCTGCTGTAACAAAATACCATAATGTGGGTAGCTTATAAACAATATATTTATTTCTTGTATTGCTGCAAACTGGTAAGACCCAGTCACTGGCGGATTTGGTGTCCAGTGAGAGTCTACTTTCTAATTAATAAATGATCATCTTTTTTGCTGTGTATGTACATGGTGGAAGGGTTGAGGGAAATCTCTGGAGTCTCTTTTATGAGGGCACTAGTCCACCATGAGTCCTCACCTCCATAACCTAATCACTTCCCAAACCTCAATATCATCATATTGGAAGTCAGGTTTCAATGCGTGAATTTGTGGGGAACATTTAACATTCTATCAAGAGCAATAATCATTAAGAAAAATTCTGTTAATGAGGCTTATCCCATTTTACAATTAACAGTGATTTTAGTGATTCTTGATTACATACTTGCTTTGATAATACCAAAATTCTGTTATTTTTTTATTTGTTCTTATAAGTTACACATGACAGTAAGATGCACTTGGATACATCATGAATAAATGGAGCATGACTTCTCATTCTTTGGATTATACATAACATAGAATTACAACAGTTGTATAATCACATATGTACATAGGGTAATAATGTCCAATTCATTTTACTATCATTTCAACTCCCACGTCCCCTCCCCTCTCTTCACTCCCTCTGTCTAATCCAAAGTACCTCTGTTCTTCCCTAGCCCACCCATCTTTTGTGAATTAGTATCCACATATCAGAGAAAACATTCAGCTTTTGGTTCTTTGGGATTGGCATATTTTGCTTTGCACGATATTCTCCAGCTCCATCCATTTACTGGCATAGGTCAAGATTTCATTCTTCATTATGGCTGAGTAATATTCCATTTTGTACATATATCAAGTTTTCTTTACCCATTCATCTGTGGAAGGACACCTAGGTTGTGTAATAGTTTAGCTATTGTGAATTGAACTTCTATAAACATTGATGTGGCTGTGTCACTGTAGTATGCTGATTTTAAATCCTGGTATATGCTGAGTGGGTATATGCTGAGGAGTGGGATAACTGGGTGAAATGGTGGTTCCGTTTCCAGTTTTCTAGGAATCTCCATATTGCTTTCCAAAGTGGTTGCACCAATTTTCTGTCCTACCAGCAATGTATGAATGTAACTTTTCCCCCATATTTTCACCAACATTTATTGTTGCTTGTGTTCTTGATAATTGCCATTCTGACTGGAGTGAGATGAGATCTCAGTGTAGTTTTGATTTGCATTTCTCTAATTGCTAGAGATGTTGAACATTTTTTCATATATTTGTTGATCCATCATATTTCTTCTGCGAAGTGTCTGTTCAGTTCTTTAGCCCAATTATTGATTGGGTATTTGTTTATTTTGGTGTTAAGTTTTTTGAGTTTTTTATATATCCTGGAGATTAATGCTCTATCTGAGGTGCATATGGTAAAGATTTTCTCCCATTCTGTATGCTCTGTCTTCACATTCTTGATTGTTTCCTTTTCTGCAAAGAAGCTTTTTAGTTTAATTCCATCCTATTTGTTGATTCTTGATTTTACTTCTTTTGCTTTAGGAGTCTTGTTAAGGAAATCAGATCCTAAGCTGACGTGTTGGAGATTTGGGCCTACTTTTTCTTCCATTAGGCACAGTATCTCTGTTTTAGTGCCTAAGTCCTTGATCCACCTTGAGTTGAGTTTTTTACTGAACTTTTTTGTTGTATATGGGTTTAATTTCATTTTGCTATATGTGGATTTCCAGTGTTCCCAGCACCATTTGTTGAAGAGGCTATCTTTTCTTTAATGTACATTTATGGAGCCTTTGTCTCATATGAGATAACTGTATTTATGTGGGTTTGTCTGTGTGCCTTTATTCTGTATCATTTGTCTACAGTGTCTGTTTTGGTGCCAATACTATGCCTTTTTGGTTACTATAGCTCTTTAGTATAATTTAAAGTCTGGTATTGTGATGCCTCTGCTTTACTTTTCTTTCTAAGGATTGCTTTGGCTATTCTTGGTCTCTTGTTTTTCCAAATGAATTTCATGATTGATTTTTCTATTTCTATGAAGAATATCATTGGGATTTCAAGAGGAATTGCATTAAATCTGTATAATGCTTTTGGTAGTAGGACCATTTTGGCAATGTTCATTCTGCTTAACCAAGAGCATGGGAGATCTTTCCATCTTCTAAGGTCTTTTTCAACTTCTTTCTTTAGTGTTTTGCAGTTTTCAATGTAGTGGTCTTTCACCTCTTTTCTTAGGTTGATTCCCAAATATTTTATTTTGTTTAAGGCTATTATGAATGGAGTAGTTTTCCTAATTTTTCTTTCAGTGGATTCATCACTGATGTATAGGAATGCAGTTGATTTATGGGGGTTAATTTTATATCCTGCTGCTTGGCTGAATTCATTTTTTAGTTCTAGAAGTTTTGTGATGGAATTTTTTGGATCTTCTAAATATAGACTCATGTTGTCAGCAAATAGGGATGGTATGATTTCTTATTTTCCTATTTGTATCCCTTTAATTTCTTTCTTCAGTCTAATTGCTCCGAATAGAGTTTCAAGGATGATGTTGAATAAAAGTGGTGAAAGAGAGCTTCTTTGTCTTGTTCCAGTGGTTAGAGGAAATGCTCTCAATTTTTCTTCATATAGAATAATGTTGACCTTGGATTTAGCATATATAGCTTTTACAATGTTGAGGTATGCTCCTACTATTCCTAGTTTTTCTAGTGTTTTCAGCATGAAGGGTGCTGTATTTTGTCAAATGCTTTTTCTGAATCTATTGAGATGGTCATATGATTCTTGTCTTTAAGTCTATTGATGTGATGAATTACATTTATTGATTTATATATGGTGAACCAACCTTGTATCCCTGGGATGAACCCCACTTCATCATGGTGCATTACCTTGTTAATATGTTTTTGTATGTAACTTTCCAGGATTTTATTGACAATTTTTGCATCTATGTTCATTAGGGATATTGGTCTGAAATTTTCCTTCCTGGTTTTTCCTTCTGGTTTTTTCCTTCTGGTTTTTATGTCAGAGTGATCCTAGCTTCATAGTATGAGTTTTAAAGAATTCCTTCCTTTTCTATTTCATGGAATAATTTGAGGAATATTGGTGTTAATTCTTTGAAGATCTTGTAGAACTTTCCTGAAAATCATTCTGGTCCTGGGCTTTGCTTTCTTGGTAGGATTTTGATGGTGTCTTTTATTTTATTGCTTGAAATTGATCTGTTAAAATTGTGTATGTCCTCCTGATTCAGTTTGGGTAGGTCATATGTCTCTAGAAATGTCTTGATGCCTTAAAGATTTTATATATTATTACAGTATACATTTTCAAAATGGGTTCTGATTATCATTGGTATTTCAGTAGTATTCATTGTGATATTTCCATTTTCATCATGAGTTTTAGTAATTTGAGTTACTCTCTCTTTCTCTTCTTTTAGTGTGGCTAAGAGTTTATCAATTTTATTGAACTTTTTCAGAGAACCAACTTTTTGTTTTGTCTATTTTTTAGATTGTTTCTTTTGTTCCAATTTCATTGATTTCAGCTCTGATTTTTATTATTTCTGTCTTATGCTTTTGGTGTTGATTTGTTCTTTTCCTAGCACTTTGAGATGTAATGTTAGTCCATTTATTTATTGACTTTTTATTCTTTCAATGAATAAGCTCAATGCAATGAACTTTCCTCTTAGCAATGCCCTCATAGTGTCCCAGAGATTTTGATATGTGGAATCATTATTCTCATTTACTTCTAAGTTTTTTTTATTCTATCCATTTGTAATTCAATAGCATATTATTTGGTATCCAGGTGTTAGAGTAGCTTCTATTTTTTATTTTATCATTGATTTCTAATTTCATTCAATTTTGATCTGATAGGATACAAGGCATTATCTCTACTTTTTTTTTGTTTTTGCTAAGAGTTGCCTTGTGGCATAAGATATGGTCTATTTTAGAAAAGAATCTGTGTGCTGCTGAGAAGAAAGTTTATTCACTCATTGATGGATCAAATGCTTTATATGTGCCTGTTAAGTCTAAGTTATTGATTGTATTACTTAGTTCTATAGTTTCTTTGGTTTTTTTGGAGGATATTTTCAGTAGTGAGAGAGGTGTGTTAAAGTCACTTGGTATTTTCATGTTGTGGTCTATTTGCTTGTTGAAATTGATAAGGTTATGTTTGATGTATATAGATGCTCTATTGTTTGGGCTATAAATATTAATGATATTTATGTCTCACTGATTTATAATTCCTTTAAGCCATATGAAATGGCCTTCTTTGTCTCTTCTGATTAACATTGGCTTGAAGTCCACTTTATTTGATACGAGGATAGAAACCCCTGCTTATTTATGTGACCCATCTGAAAGATATGTTTTTTTCCCATCCTTTCACATTCAAACTGTGAATGTCTTTGCCATGAGCTGAGTCTCTTAGGGACAGCATATTGTTGGGTCTTGTTTTTTAATCTAATCTGCCAGTCTATATCTTTTGATTGATGAGTTTAGGCCATGAACATTCGAGATTATTATTGAGGTATGATTTGTATTCTCTGTCATTTTGTTTTATTTTTTTATTTATTTAAATGCATTTCAAGGCATAGTACATACATAGAGCTCAATTTTCCATCTCTCTGGTTGCAAACAAGATAGAGTCACACCATTTGTGTCTTCATACATGTACCTAGGGTAGTGACGTCCACCTCATTCAACTTGTTTTTGCTATTTCCATTCCCCTTCCCTCCCCCACCTTCCCCCATCCTATCCAAGTTCCTCCATTTCTCCCATGCTCCCCACCCCCAACCCCTTTATGTATCAGCATCCACTAATCAGAGAGAACATTTGGCCTTTGGTTTTTTGGGATTGGCTTACTTCACTTAGCATGATATTCTCCAATTCCATCCATTTATCTGCAAATGCCATAATTTTATTCCCTTTATTGCTGGCTAATATTCCATTGTGTATATATACCACAGTTTCTTTATCTATTGATCTGTTGAAGGGCATCTAGGTTGCTTCCACAGTTTAACAATTGTGAATGGTGCAGCTATAAACATTGAAGTGGCTGCGTCACTGTAGTATGCTGTTTTTAAGTCTTTAGGGTATAGGCCGAGGAGTGGGATAGCTGGGTCAAATGATAGTTCCACTCCAAGTTTTTTAAGAAATCTCCATACTGCTTTCCAGATTGGTTGCACCAGTTTGCAATCTCACCAGAAATGTTTGAGTGTGCCTTTTTCACCACATCCTCATCAGCACTTATTGTTGCTTGTATTTTGGATAGCTGCCATTCTGACTGGGGTGAGATGAAATCTGAGAGTAGTTTTGATTTGCATTTCTCTAATTGCTAGAGATGTTGAACCTTTCTTCATATATTTGTTTATTGATTGTATATCTTCTTCTGAGAAGTTTCAAGTCAGCTCTTTAGCCCATTTATTTATTGAGTTTTTTGTTTTTTTGGTGTTAAGATTTTTGAGTTCTTTATGTATTCTAGAGATCAGTGCTCTATCTGATGTGTGTGTGGCAAAAATTTGCTGCCAGAATGTAGGTTGTCTGTTCAGTTCATTGATTGTTTCTTTTTGCTGAGAAGAAGCTTTTTAGTTTAAATCCATCCCATTTATTGATTCTTGCTTTCATTTCTTGTGCTTTAGGAGTCTTGTTAAGGAAATCAGGGCCTAATCTGATGTGATGAAGATTTGGGCCTACTTTTTCCTCATTTAGGCTCAGGGTCTCTGGTCTAATTCCGAGGTCTTTGATCCACTTTGAGTTGAGTTTTGTACATGGTGAGAGACAGGAGTTTAGGTTCCTTTTGCTGCACGTGGGTTTCCAGTTTGCCCAGCACCATTTGTTGAAGAAGCTATCTTTTCTCCAGTGTATGTTTTTGGCACCTTTGTCTAGTATGAGATAACTGTATTTATGTGGGTTAGTCTCTGTGTCTTCTATTCTGTACCATTGGTCTACATGTCTATTTTGTTGCCTGTACCATGCCATTTTGTTACTATAGCTTTGTACTATAGTTTAAGGTCTGGTTATTGTGATGCTTCCTGCTTCGCTCCTCTTACTGAGGATTGCTTTGGCTATTCTGGGTCTCTTATTTTTCCAAATAAATTTCATGATTGCCTTTTCTATTTCTATAAGAAATGATTTTGGGATTTTAATTGGGATTGCATTGAATTTGTATAGCACTTAGGTAGTATGGTCATTTTAATAATATTGATTCTGCCTATCCAAGAGCATGGGAGATCTTTCCATCTTCTAAGATCTTCAATTTCTTTTAGTGTCTTGTAGTTTTCATTGTAGAGGTCTTTCACCACTCTTGTTAGATTGATTCCCAAGTATTTTATTTTTTTTGAGGCTATTGTGAATGGAGTAGTTTTCCTGATTTCTTTTTCAGAGGACTCATTGCTAATGTATAGAACTTTCTTCTTAGCACTACCTTCATAGTGTTCCAGAGATTTTGATATGTTGTATCAGAGTTCTCATTTACCTCTAAGAATTTTTTTTATCTCCTCCCTGATGTCTTCTGTTACCCATGCATCACTCAATAGCCTATTATTGAGTCTCTAGGTGTTGGAGTAGTTTCTTTTTTTTAAACTCTCATTAATTTCTAATTTCATTCCATATGGTCAGATAGAATGCAGGGTAGTATCTATTTTTTTTGCATTTGCTAAGACCTGCTTTGTGGCATAGCATATGCTCTATTTTGGAGAAGGATCCATGTGCTGCTGAGAAGAAAGTGTATTTTCTTGTTGAAGGATGGAATAGTCTATATATGTCTATTAAGTCTAGATTATTGATTGTTCTATTGAGTTTTGTAGATTCTTTGTTTAGTTTTTGTTTGGAAGATCTGTCCAGTGGTGAAAGAGGTGTGTTAAAGTCACTCAGTACTATTGTGTCGTGGTCTATTTGATTCTTGAAGTTGAGAAGGGTTTGTTTGACATACATGGCTGCCTCATTGTTTGGGGCATATTTAAGAATGTTATGTCTTATTGATGTATGATTCCCTTAAGTAGTATGAAATGACCATCTTTACCCCTTTTCACTAACTTTGGTTTGAAGTCCACTTTATCTGATATGAGGATGGAAACCCCTGCTTGTTTATACAGTTAACGTAAATGATAGATTTTTTTCCATCCTTTCACCTTCAATCTGTGAGTGTCTCTTTCTATGAGATGAGTCTTTTGGAGGCAGCATATTGTTGGATCTTTTTTTTTTTTTTTAATCCAATCTGCCAGTCAATGATTTTTAATTGCTGAGTTTAAGCCATTGACATTCAGTGTTATTATTGAGACATGGTTTGTATTCCCAGACATTTTGGTTTATTCTTAGTTTTTAACTGGACTGGGTTTCTCCTTTGATTGGCATTTCCTTTAATGTAGTTCCTCCCTTTGCAGGTTTTTGCAGGTTTTCATTGTTATTTTTCTTTTCCTTCTCATGGAATATTTTGTCAAGAATGTTCTGTAGTGCAGACTTTCTTGCTGTAAATTCTTTTAAATTTTGTTTATCTTGGAAGGTTTTTATTTCATCATCAAATCTAAAACTTAATTTTGCTGGAGATAAGATTCTTGGTTGGCATCCATTGTCTTTCAGCTCTTGGTATATGTTGTTCCAAGCTCTTCTTGCTTAAGGGTCTGGTTTGAAAAGTCTGCAGAGATCCTAATTGGTTCCCCCCTATATGTAATCTGATTCCTTTCTCTTGTGGCTTTTAAGATTCTCTCCTTATTCTGAATGCTAAGCATTTTCATTATGATTTGCCTTAGTGTAGATCTGTTGTGATTTTGTACATTTGGTGTCCTGTAAGCCTCTTGTATTTGATTATCCAATTCATTCTTCATGTTTGGAAAATTTTCTTATATTATTTTATGAATAGATTGCTCTTTCCTTTGATTTGAAATTCTATGCCTTCCTCTAGCCCAATAATTCTTAAATTTGGTCTTTTAATGTTATCCCATAATTCTTGGATGTTCTGTTCATTTTTTCTTACTGTTTTCACTGTGTGGTCAACTCTATTTTCAAGATTAAATATTTTGTCTTCATTGTCTGAGGTTCTGTCTTCCAAGTGATCTAATCTGTTTGTGATGCTTTCTATTGAGTTTTTAATTTGGTTTATTGTTTCTTTCATTTTGAGGATTTCTGTTTGGTTCTTTTTCAGAATCTGTACCTCCTTATTGAAGTAATCTTTTGTTTCCTGTATTTGCCTATGTATCTCCTTATCAAAAGGATCTTTTGGTTGCTGGGCTTGCTCTCTTATATCATTCTTTAAGTCACAGAACATTTTAATTATGTACATCCTCAACTACTTCTCTGGCATTTCTTCTGCTGTGTTGACCATGGATTCTAATAATGTAGTATCTTGGTTTGTTTGAGGCAATTTTCTCCCTTGTTTTTTCATGTTGTTTGTGTATATTTCCTTCTAGCTCTGCATTTTTTATCCTATAGGCTTATGTTCCCTTACCGGGTTCCAATACCTCTCTTTTGAGGGGAAGACCAATATTGACGGATCTCAATACAAATAATATATAGTTTCAAATGAAATAGCTCCTATTAGCTCCTAAATACATTTACAGCTTAGTCACAATATACAGAAATTATGAGTTCAGTTATCATCTACTATATAAACAATAGGTTTGCACAAGGGTCTACATTTTCTGCTGGTGGGTTAGAGAGAACCGAGGGTGGGGTATGGGATAGGATGTTTGGGTGGTAGGAAGTGAGGATATAGTTATTAGGTCCTAGAAAGCATGAAAGAAGTTGAATCCAAAAGAAGTTGGCTATTAGTAGAAAAGAAAGAAAGAGATTTGGGGAAGACCAGTAAGAAGGAAGAAAATAGAGAACAACTAATGAGAAGACATAAAAATTAAGAAAAATAAAGCATGTACAGGTGGAAGTTACAAGACTATATCATACAACTGTAGTATACTAATCAGATATCCCAGTCTACCATATCCTAATGCACAAAAAATACTTGGTTTCACAAATGTTGGGGATGTGAGGGTGGGAAAAGAGCGAGAGAATGAAAAGAAGAAAAAAAGAAAGAAAGGAAGGAAGAAAACAGAAAAAAAAAACAAAAAAAAAAAAGGAATATTAGGAAAAAATTAAAAAATAAAGTCTCAATGTAAATAAACAAGATTGCTTCCCTTCACCTCCAGTAGGTGGAGTTGTCTGTTGCTTACTGGTATCTGCCTACTCAGGTGAAAAATGGTGCAGCTGGAGTCTCATAAAGAAGCCGTCTGCTTCAGAGGCAGGGTGAAGGGCTGGACCAGTGGGCAGTCTTGGATGCAGTGCTTGGAGATGCAGCTCTGTGGTGTGCAGTGCCAAAGCAAAAGTCCATATCCAGATCCTATCCCTCGCCCTCAAGTGTAGGCAGACAGGGAGGTTCCGCTCCATAGATGGAGATCCTCACAAGAACAGCAGCCAGGGGTCCTGCGTGGGAGCCGGAGGTCCTGCGAGAGCAATGGTTAAGGGTCTCATGTGGATGGCAACCTGAGGTCTTGTGGGGTTTGTGAGTGCTGGAGCCAGGTATCCTATGTAGGAGCAGGATTTGCACAGCATCCAAGTCCTGCTTTGGAGTCCACGGCTGGGGTCCTGTACAAATGCTGGGGCCTGGCGGCCCTGTGGGCATGTGAGTAGAGTTCCAGTGCGGAGGCAGCTGTCAGGTGCCCTCTAAAAACTCGCTGAAAAACAGTGTTTCCACTACTTTAAACTCAGTTCCTAGAGAGACTAGGAATGCTGCGTTCATCTAGGCCACCATCTTGGAACTGATCCCTCTCCCTGTAATTTTGGTTCATTTTTAGTTTTAAATTTGAATTGGTTTCTCTTTGATTGGCTATTTCTTTAGTGTAGTTTCTCCCTTTACTGTTTTTTTTTTTCTTTCATTTCATCTTTATGGAATATTTTGTTCAGAATGTTCTTTAGTGCAGGCTTACTAGTAGTGAATTCTTTTAACTTTTGTTTATCATGGAATGTTTTTATTTCATCTTCAAATCTGAAGCTTAATTTTTCTGGACATAGAGTTTTTGTTCAGCATCCATTGGATTCATGAGCTTTTATATGTTATTTCACGACCTCCTAGTTTTGAGGGCCTGGGTTGAGAAATCTGCTGAGATCTGAGTTGGATTCCCCTATACATAATCTTATATTTTTCTTTCACAGTTTTTAAAATTCTAACTTTATTTAGTATATTAGACATTTACATTATAATGTATCTTAGTGTGGGTCTGTTGTATTTGTACATTTGTGGTCATGTAAGCCTCTTGTATTTGATTTTCCATTTAATTCTTTAGATTTGGGAAATTTTATGATATTATTTCATTGAAAAGATTGTGCAATCCTTTGGTTCATATATCTACACCTTCATCTATCATGATAAATCTTAAATTTGGTCTTTTCATGTTATCCTATAATTCTTTGAAGTTCTGTTCACGCTTTCTTATCATCTTTGTGTGGTGAACATTATTTTCAAGATTATATGTTTTGTCTTTGTCTAGTTTATTCTGTTGGTGATGCTTTCCATTGAATTTTTAATTTGGTTTATTGATTCCTTCATTTCAACAATTGCTGCTTACTTTCTTTTCAGAATCTCTATCTCTTTATTGAAATGATCCTGAAATTTATCTCTGATTTCATTCCTTACATCATTCTTTATGTCACAGAGCCATTTAACTGTGTACATTTTAAA
This sequence comes from Geosciurus inauris, assembly GCA_004024805.1. Classification (NCBI taxonomy): domain Eukaryota; kingdom Metazoa; phylum Chordata; class Mammalia; order Rodentia; family Sciuridae; genus Geosciurus; species Geosciurus inauris. The sequence goes on along the minus strand of PVHX01000588.1, from coordinate 4,619 downwards.
CTTCTTCTCTGACATTTCTTCTACTGTATTGTCAATGGTTTCTATTATTGGAGCATCTTGGTTTATTTGGGGTGTTTTGTACCTTGTTTTTTCATGTTGTCTCTGTGTCTGCCCATTTAGCAGTATGGATCTGAGGCAGTACAGTTTCTACTCTAGACTTATAGTGTCCCTGGAGGTTTCCAGTACCTTGCCTTTAGGAGAAAGACTGTTATTAATAGCATCTAATGCTACTGTGTAAACCTCTCTCCATGCTTGGTTTTCTCCTGGTCACTTAGGCACACTTTCTGTCATACAGCCTGTATTTGCCTGGCTTGTTTTTTGGGCCAGTCTCAGGTTTGCCAGTAATCGGCTTCCCAACTGCTGGCCCCTGCACTGCAGCTGCAAAATGGTTCCTTCTGCTGTCCTCTACAATGAGAACTATAGAACACTAAAGAAAGAAATTAAAGAAGACCTTAGAAAATGGAAAGATCTCCCATGCTCTTGGTTAGGCAGAATTGACATTGTCAAAATGGTCCTACTACCAAAAGCATCATACAAATTTAATGCAATTTTTTTGAAATCCCAATGATATTCTTCATAGAAAATCAATCATGAAATTCATTTGGAAAAACAAGAGACCAAGAATAGCCAAAGTAATTCTTAGCAAGAAAAATAAAGCAGAGGGCATCACAATATCAGACTTTAAATTATACTACAGAGCTATAATAACAAAAATGGCATAGCATCGGCACCAAAAAAGACATGAAGACCAATGGAACAGAAGACAGAGACAAACCCACATAAATACAGTTATCTCATCCTAAACAAAGGCGTCATACACACACATTGGAAAAAAGATAGGCTCTACTTTTTTTTTTAATTCTTCTTTCAAAGCATCTGAAAAATAAAGATAATATTTACCTTATTAGAAGTTATAAAGATGCAATTGACAATGTCCAGAAAGTTTGTAGTGTCTGTATTGACCAACCAAAATCTGACAAGTAAAAGCAAAAATGCATCCATGACTATACGCAGTGGGATGCACCCTGGAGAATGGTTTTTATAGGGCAAGAGGGGCTAAGTTAGTGTTCCAGGAAAGAGGATATGATAACTTGCCTGTGGTGATGACAGTGGTGACTATAAAAAACAGATCAAGAATATTGTTACAAGGAAGAGGCCTGCCACAAAACTGAGGCATCAAGAAGATCCCCTCTTCAAGTCCCGATTGTACAATCATGCCAGAAATATTTCAGATACATCACTCAGAGAAATAGTCATGAGTTATTAGATGGGATGGGAAAGGGGAAAAGCAGCCACTCTCAAGGAAGAGAGTGGGACCTCTCAGAGATGAGGTAAAAGGCACATCCTTCCTGCCTTCCAGTTTTATTTGGGATCTGAGTGTCACAGAGCTGGGGCCTTTTGAGAAACTGATTCTTCCAACCAAGTCAGATTTCAGACATGTCCTTCAGAGTAACAGAAATGAGTTTATTGAAGGAATAGGAAAGGGGAAAGGTACACTTCAAAGGGCAACAGTGGGCCCTCTCAGAAAAGGGACAATGTGTATCTCCCAAACTCCAATTTTATTGGGGGTCCCAGAGAAGTTCCCAGAAAGTCCTGCCCAGGTCTACCTGTTGACTGCTGACTAGCAGCAGCTTGACATCAGACTTTCAAGTCCCCACTGCCATGCCAAGCTCTAGTTCATTTTGGCCCATGCTAACTGGTTCTAACTGGATTCTTAAACACACGTTCTTAACAGATTTTATGGTTAGGAGGAACTATCCTTATCTGGCAGATTTTCAGGATCTGGTCATAAGAAGCCTCCTCCTTCAGGGTAACTTGGGCTCCTCTTATCAACATTGTGTTGGGCTTGCATTTCTCCTGCAGTGAACAGGTCGTTTGCTGAGAAATGTAACATAGCCTGTTGATTTAAACCAGGCAGGGCTGCAGGTGAATCTCTTTAAAACGAAACGAAACAAAACAAAACAAAACACCACATGGGGATCAGCACAGTGGGCCCAGTTTGTAGAATTATTCCCTTGACTTCATGTTTCTAATGCTCACATCTGTTTATTCTCTATCAGATATAAAATCAGTAGGCCTTGGTAATGGGTTTTGGGTGACTTCAAGGCAAAAGTAAAATCTGTCATTTACTATCTGTGTGAACTGAGGCTATCTACCCACTTATATTCCCTAGCTCTCTGATTCCTCATCTGGAAAGTGATAATAATATATCTCCATCATAACAGTTTTATTAAAAAGCAAAATCCTTCATTAAATGCAAAACAAAGCATTTAATGTTTGGGACTCGTAGGTCCAGAGTATCTTCTATTCCAAAAGGATGTCAAAGTTAGTATGTGTTTTGACCAGGACAGAGGGTGGAAAAAATATTTTTACCCAAACTACCTGTTTTGATCACATTTAATTCATAAAATTTATTTCTAATAAGCATTATTCCAATTAAAAACCGTGTGATGTTAAGCTGGGATAGAGATGGCTGAAGTGTTTCTGACTAGTTTTTCAGATGTTCAGTCTCCATTCTAACATTGTGGAATGCTAACTAGAATACTCAGATGCCACTAGATTCCCCTGGGATATAAATTAATATGTGTACCACATTCTATATGAACTATTTTAATTACACTACAGACCATTTAGAAATTACTTATTGGATTAGTCTTACTGAACATTAGAAGTTAAGTCTTTGGGAAAAAATGGGATGGATGAATGATCATAATTCTTATAAACTTATGAGAATACCTAGCATTCAGATTCTTTTTCATTAAGAGATGACTGTTCAGTAATACTCCTCGTTGGGTAGCAAATCCTACAAAGTGTGATTCCTTCAAACAACTAAAGGACAGGAAAAAATTTATTCATTTCAGTTAATGACTTGATTTTTCTTTTTCTGTTTATTTTTTGTTTTTAGGAAAAGAAATGAACTATATCATTTTATCCTTCTTGGTGCTATTACTATTTGTCAGAAAGACAGATCTTCCAAATTCCAGGAAACTATAAATCCCAGTCCTATTTCTTGTCTGCATCTTCACAGGGCACACCTCCCTCACAACTAAGCCTTCAACTGTGACTCTTCCCTGCCCCCAATGCCTTTGTTCTTTAAAAGACACTGATTAACATTTGCTAATGTATGCTAATGAGCATTAATTACCATCTCTGATGGGAACAAAAGCAGCTCTGCAGAGGAAGGGTAAAGATGCCAGCCTCTCCATGCCGCTTTATGCCCCTGAACAATGGCTGCTTTCACTGTCTCACAATTGTGTAGTGTTTTTATTTTGTTTGTGTATCCATGGATCCTGACAACCATTCTTCTTCATCACTTGGAATATTGCAGGGATGCTATGAAGAACAGAAAGATTTCTTTTTGTTCTGAGTAAGCCAAGAATAAAAGCATGGATGCTAATATAATACACATATAATACACATTTATATTTTCATCTGGTTGTTATTTTGGTATGCTATTATTATAAAAGGTTTTAGCCACAAAAATGCAGCACAAGGGAATGTATTTTGGTTTCACCACACTTATTTACAGTGGTTGGCCTTTTTGGTGGAAATTGCAATGGGAAAGCATACACTCTGAGTATGTATTATGATATATCATGGCTAAATAAGAAATGTTTCCTCCCCCCAAATAATATAAATGCAAAGAAAGCAAGACCCACCATTTACTTTTTTGTAACTTCAGAGAACTCTAAATGTCTTTATAAATAACTATTTATTCATTGAATATATAGTTTTTCCTAAAGCCAACTGTCTAAACCACATAGAATGTTTTTTGTTCTTTTTGTAGACAGATGGTGTCATGAAATATATAATTGCAGTTTCTCACAATTATTCCAGCCTGTAATTCGCCACTTGAAGAACTATGCTTCAGATTTCATATTTGCTCTTCTAGCTCAGGGGTGGGAAAATTTGGAAGCATACCAGCTACTCACTTTGCTCAGCCTGGGTTTAATTATAATTTCTTGTATAATATAAGCAAAAGGAAAAACTGCAAGAAAATTCTATGTGCATCCCCTTCTTCTTTGTATGTATGTGTATTTTCATTCTATAAAGATAGAAAGGGTGTCTTTATTTTAAGTGGATTTTTTTTCTTTTCTCTAAGAGTTAGCCACCCTCTGCAACCTCATTGTAAACTGTGTTTCTCCATAGATTTCATTCTGTTCCATTTGGCAACTACAGTATTTCATATTGTGTTTTTAATAAAGCAACCATAAACTGTTATTTATTCATGACTTCTTCAGGGCTTCAGAGTCTGAAAAATGGAGGGAAATATAGAAGGAAAAGCACTAAAGACTAACTACTACTATAACAGTTCTGTTTTTTTGCTTGCCTCCCTCTTTTGGTGGTTGAGTCTTAACAAAAACCAAAATTTTTATTCTCTTTATAATTTTCAGACCACATAAATTTAAAGTAACTATTTAATGTAAAATTCACAGGACCAGGAGAAGATGAATTAAGCCACTCGGCAAGGCTTTATTGGAAGGCGAGCCCTCGGACCATTTCCCCGTCCATCAGAGCGGGTCAGGAGAAATGGCGCCGGAGATTCCGTGCTTAGAGAATTTCAAGAAAACCCGGTCAGGAAGGGGAGGGGTTGGGTACAGGAAGAGAAGGCCATAGTC